>PVHP010008937.1:0-51416 GCA_004024765.1 Zapus hudsonius
TCCATCTAGAACACAGATGGAAAGCAAAATGGCCCCATTGCTTACTCAGGAGGAGAAATCAAGAGAAGGGAAATTTACCAAGTTCTCGGATCCAGGTTGCAAATCCAGTGTTTATAGGTTTATAGGTCAAAGAACTTGGGTGAAAGCTGAGAAGGTAGAGACTTCACATGAGACAGGGCTCTCCTTTGCCAAATGTAACCCTTACACGCACACACACACACACACACACACACACACACACACACACACAGTCTGCCAACTGTACACTCTTTTCTTGGTGAATCGCCCAAGTTCATCCTGAGATCTCATAATTCCAGAACTCAGAGCCTCTAGTTCAACCTCTTTGCATTTTGAACTCATAACCCTAAATAAATCTATACGAACGTTCCCTCTCCAGTTGGAACTTCCTACCATATGTGAGGGATAATCAAGACATGAGTTATGAATCCTGAATGTTGCAGAACCAAGTTAGGGTCTGAGTTCGTGTTGGTGGAGAGCGCCACCTGCTGTCGTAAGTGGGGTTGTGTGTTTCTTATGTGTTCTCAGCAGCCGCACCTGCTAGGGGCCGCCCTTAGACAGAGGAACTGTCCACAGCAAGCAAACCTAAAAAAAATGCACCTGCATTGTGGACAGTGCCCATCACTAAGACAGATACCTTAAATGGAATAAGATTGTGCAAGTTTAGCCCATAGTAAAAAAACGTAAAGGTTGCCAGCAATTTTTATTTTTGAGATACTTTTACCCTTCACTTAAGAGAATTCAATGCTGCACCTTGGGAAAAGCAACCAGACACCTTTCTCTCAGCTTTGAATGATAAATGAGCTGGAATGGCCTCAATCCAAAACTACCTCAAATTGCCAAACAACTTCTCCTCCAGCTCATGAAGGGAACCAGTTCGGTCAGTCCAATTTATCCCTGGTGATTTTAGCCTCATTCTCTCCTCTCATTGCAAGGGGAGCTTAAAATAGAGAAAAAGACAAGGGAAGATGCTTAGAAGGCAAAGATGCTGAGGTTTAGTAAATTTGAAACCTAGAAGTGTGGGCTGTGTGTGTGTACATTACTTTTCCTTTTTATGGTTCTCTATTAAGAACAAGTTTCTTGACCACAGCCTGATGGAACCTTCTGTTGATAATCATTCTTTGTTTTCTTTGAAAGACAAAGGCTCAGGAACAGTCACCATCTGTAGCAATGGTCATCTCGTTGCTGAGACAAACTTGGAAGGCAGAGGTAGGAGTGTTGCTGTGAGTTTGAGACCACCCTGAGATGAATTTGAGGTCAGCCTGGAACAAAACCCTACCACAAAAAGCAAACAAACCAAAAATGACCCTGAGCAGCTGAGGGAAGGAAAGGGTTTATTTCAGTTTATAAGTTATAGCTTCATCATGTTGGCTGTCACATCTTCACAACAGCAGGAAGAAAGCAGCATGAGTACTGGGTTTAGGGCTGAGATATATTATTCTAAATCCCACCCTTAGCAACACACCTCCTCAGCAAGGCTCCACCTCCTAATGGCCCCACATCTTCCCG
The DNA here is from genome assembly GCA_004024765.1 of Zapus hudsonius. Taxonomy (NCBI): domain Eukaryota; kingdom Metazoa; phylum Chordata; class Mammalia; order Rodentia; family Dipodidae; genus Zapus; species Zapus hudsonius. The sequence continues at coordinate 1,528 of PVHP010008937.1, forward strand.
AACTGCCACCATTTGGGGACCAAGTACTCAAGCACATCCATCTATGGGGGACATTTCATTTAAGCCACCACACTATCTTTATTGCTTTATATGTAAAATATGAAGCAAAATGTCTTCCATTGGAAACCTAAAAATTTCCATCTGATTCCACTATCTAAAAATCAATGGACATTGTGACTTCAGGCTGTGACCCCCCCCCCCCATGGATGTCACTTTATCCCCAAGCTGAGGGTAGGATTAGCTTAAAATACCAGAAAACATTGTCTCATTGACCAAAAACACTGCATCTTGGTAGCACACGATATATTGTACTTATAAGACCAGCCATAGTATTGCATCAGTTTCTGCTGACACCAATACCTGACAGGAAATGGCTTGAGGAAGGCAAAGGTTTATCCTGGCTCGTGGTTTCAAAGGAACACATTTTTATCATGGCAGGGAAGGCATTACAGGGAGAAGAGGAGGTTGCCTGGGAAAACTGCTTCCAGAATCAGGAAGCAGATATTGTAGGAAGTAGGGCTGGGCTATAAATTTTCAAAGCCCATCCCCAGTGAGCCACTTCTATTAAGGGTCCATCTCCTTAAAGCCCCACAACCTTCCCAGACAGAGCAGGCAGCTAGGGAACAGGTGTCCAAACACATTAGTCTATGGGGAACATTTCACAGTCAAACCACAACATATACTATGTTCTGCTGCAGTATAGTTAAAACACAGCTACAGAAAAAGCTTTTGACAAGGCGAGTCCATAGGTCTTGATTCTCCTTCTATCTCAGAAGCCTAAGTGATAAGTAATAGTTCCCAGATGAGTAAGGTACCTACCACAAAACTGCCATATTAGGGACTGAAGAGATAGCTCAGTGGTTAAGGCACTTGCCTGCAAAGCCTAAAGACCCACCCAGGTTTGATTCCCCAGTGCCCATGTAAAGCCAGATGCACAAAATGGCGCATTCACATAGAGTTTCTTACAGCAGCTGGAGGCCCTGGCATGCTCATTCTCTCTGTCTCTCTTCTTTCTGTCTCTCCTTGTTTGCAAAGAAATAAAATTATTTTTGAAAACTACCATATTAACAATACCCCTTTCAACAACTCTAGGCACACACATCGCATATTCCAAAATAATTATAATTGAGTGTCTGAATAAATATTTCATATTTATAATATGATGAGTGTGAAATATCAAATGGAACATTGTTTTATTCTATAATCATAGACATATTATTTGGCATCTTATGGCTATCTTATGTCATGTCATTATTAATCACAAAGACAGGTGTTTGTACCCATGTGGGTAACATAATCACTTAGTTCTATAAGCAGTGAGGCTCATTCTTAGGTTTCTCCTTGCATCTTAATACAGAAAGGTGTTTGGAGAAGCTAGTGTTTGCTATGACACTGTGTGTGTGTGTGTGTGTGTGTGTGTGTGTGTGTGTGTGTGTGTGTGTCATACCATTTGTGTGTCCCATGTACATGAATGCAGAGGCCAGAGGAGAATGTCAGGTGTCTTCCCCTCTCACTGTCACCATTGTTTCTTTGAGGCAGAGTCTCTTGCAGAACAGCAGCCTCCCCACCCTGCCCCACACCAGACTGGTTGACCAGCAAGCCTCAGCCTTTCTTCTGACCTTGCTCCCCACAGGACTTGGTTACAAGCCTATTTGACATGGGTGTTAGAGTTTGATTTCTGGCCCTGTCAGGCCCTCACACTTGTGAAGCAGATGTTCTTACCTATGGATCCATCTCCCAGGCTACTTTTGATTCTTGTACTACCTATCAGAGGAAAAAAAAATCAGTGTTAAATATAAATATTTGAAAATGACTAAAGAGAATTCTGGTATCATCTTCTCCAAAATTTACAAGATGATTGTACAAAGAGAAATAATTAAAGCTTATCCTTTCCAAGAATAAACATGTGACCCTGATGGTCTTATGTGCAAGAAAAACCAACCGGTGTTTGGTGTTGTGTTTCATGTAATTTCTTCTACAAAGTCAAGGTAGTTCTCTGTGATTGAAGGTCGTACAATTAGAATTGTCATCCTTTTCTGTATCTTTTGAGCTTCTTTGTGTGTATGGTGTGTGTGTGTGTGTATTGTGTGTGTGTGTGTGTGTGTGTGTGTGTGTGTGTGTGTGTGTGTGTGTGAAGAGAAACCATCTGGCAGTAAAAACCATATTCAAGAGATAATTTAGAAAAAAAAATTTCCTCATGCTATCCCCATGCACTCCTCTGCTTTTCTACAACCTTTCTCCCCAAAATGACCACAAAGATACCCAACACAACGCTTAATGGAATTCTTTGGATCACAGTTTTTAGCCTCAAATTTGCTTTGTTCCTTTGCAAACCCCCCACAGCAAAGTCGCATCCAATGCTCCACATAGCTCATTCATTAGAACAGCATGCTGTCTCTCTACCTACTGAGGTCATGACAGTTACGAAATCTGTTATGAAACCTTGCAAATAATCTCTCACAGTGTTCCATATCACACTAAGTTCTGTTTTAATTGGTTATGATTTATAAAGGTTATTGGATTTCATTTAAGTTTCTAAGAATAAATGAGAATATTCAGTTCATTCTAACTTTTTAAAAAAATTCTTATTAACTTTCTAGGTCTCAAGAGACCCTGGTCCACTCTGAGAAACTACAGGCAATTTTGAAGTTTGACATTTTAAATGAAAATAAAATCTATTTTCTATTTCCCAAATCAGCAAGAACATCTTTTCTTTTGGAAAGGTCAGTTTTTAAAATATTCTGATAACTTTTCAATTGTTCAACTATCTAAAATGAGAAAACAAGACGTTTAGAAATATGTATGTTCTCTAAGTGTAGAGTAAGTAGCATTCTTACTTTTTGACTTACTTTCCTGAATATTCTCCTTTGGAGGAACAGTCATGGAAAAAAAATCATAGCAAAGTAGCTGTCAATCTTCACACATCTCATATTGCTCTCCTGTTATTTATTTTATTTTTTAAATTGTGTGCATGTGTGTGTTATGTAGTGTATTTGTGTGTGAATATGTGTGTGGGCATGCATGTGTCTGAAGGTCAGAGGACCTTTCCCCTTATTCTAAGGCAAGGACTCTAAATGTTTACCACTCTATTACCAAGCTGGTTGGCCCTCAACTTTGTGGGTTATTGCAGGCACACTGGAATTACAGAGGTTGGTCCCATGCGTGCAGCTTTTCATGAGTTCTGGGGAACTTATGTGGTCAAGCTTTACAGCAAGTGCTTTACTCACCGTGTCATCTCCCCAGCACTGATACTTTTCTGGAGATAGAGAAACAACTATTTAAAATAATCATGCCTGATCTCAAAAATGGTGTGCCTTTGCTTGCAAAGGTGCTTTGCATATTTGCAGTTTTATTGAACATTCCAGGTAACTTAAGGAAGTAAATAGGGCAAAAAAATTTCTTAAAATAAGTCTCTGAAAAACAGGTCTTTGGTTTTTTTTTTTTTTTTTCCATTTCCCTTCAGTCCCAAATGCTGAAGTGTCTTCTCAGACACTCATCATCATATGTGCATGTCACATGATCATTGTCACAACGTTGCCCTTGAAGAACCCATCCTCATCAGACACCCGTCATGAATACACGGGAATGCCAAACCAACTAAACATAGAAAACATCTGCGAAAGTCCAAAGACAAGTGTAGCAGTTAGCTTTCTAGTTGCTGTGCAGAAAGAACCCAAGCAAAAGTGGCTTGTGGAGGAATGGGTTTATTTGGCTTACGGACTCGAGGGGAGACTCCATCCTGGCAGGGAAAATGATGGCATGAGCAGAGGGCTGGACATCACCTCCGCCAGAGCACTGCAAATAGCGGCAGGAATGTGTGCCAAACTCTGGCAAGGGGAAGCTGGCTTATAACCCCATAATCTCGCCCCCAACAACACAGCTCCAGCGAGGTTGTAAAACCCAAACTGCCATCAGCTGAGGATCGATTACCCAGAACACATTCATTTGTTTGTGAGAGACACCTGGATCAAACCATGACAACAAGGTTTTGCAAAAATGATCACAAGGAGTCCAAAAGCTGGTGGAAGGAGAAGCTGGAGGAACAATTTCCAGGAAGCTGCTCTATAGGAGCACAGAAGTGCCACAAACTTAAGTGCAGCTCTTAAATTGGAACCTTCAGTCCTGTTGAAGGAAATAGAATCCTCCATTTAGGTGAAGAAGTTAATCAAGGCTTGTCTGGCCTGCTCTCTCCTGATGCCCTAGAGTGCGTTCAACTCAGCACCATGGGGAAGCGGGATCATCGGGTGGCTTACATGAATCCAACAGCAATGGGCAGATCAAGGGGTCCAGTCCAGTCTTCAGGGCCAACAATCCAGGATTATCTGAATTGACCAAGGCCTACCTGGTAGGAAGTAAAAAAGCAACTGGAATCAATGTCTCTGTAAGTTCTCTACCTCCATAGCTCTTACAGTCTTTCTGCACAATGGGGACAGGGAAGAGGGAAATTGGGGAATTGGGGATATCAACTCATTACTTGCTCATTCAATGTATCTAATTATGGATAATAAAGAAAAATAAATTAAAAATAAATAAAAATTAAGAAATGAGCAACTGGAGAAGAAAAAGAAAGGTTCTGAGGCTCTTGCTGAATGTGAAGAAAAAGTGAATGAGAATTGGAAGAAAGAACTAGAAAAATGTGGAAATGAAAGCTTATCCAAAAAAAAGACAGAAAAAGAAAAATGAAAAAAAGAAATCTGGTAGGTGTTCAGCCTCTTCTTCATGAAGGTCTGATTCTTTCAGCAGGTCTTCAGATTCTGAGGATGAGGATAGGAGACAAGCAAAAAGGGGAAAGAAAAAGAAGAGCCGTTCACACAAATCTTCTGAAAAACTCCATGTCAGAAAATGGTTTAAAAAAAGAAAAAGAAGTCAAAGGATGGGACTGAGAAAGAAAAGCCCACTAAAGGACTCAGCAAAAAAAGAAAGACTTATAAAGACAAGCCATTGGTCATCTGAGTCCTTGTCAGAATCGGATTATATTGAGGTCCAAGCAAGAAAGAAGAAAGGCAGTAAAGAACGAGAGAAAACAATAGGGAAAAAACAGAAAAGAATAAGAAGCATAAGAAACAGAGTAAGATGAAGTAAACAAAGGCCGTTAGCTCAAGTCTGATTCACTGTTACATCAAGGCAGACCAGGATTCCTTTAAGAAGGCAGTGCAATGTCTAAGGAAATTGCAACTGTGAAAACTATGGCATATTTACTAAAGTGCATGAATTTCTTTGTTTTTAGAATATTTCTGGACTCTTCAGTAGCCACCTAGATTCCACTGTGTGAAAGGGCCATAACTGTTGCCCGCTGCTTCAACATCAGTTTTGCGCATCCAGGGCTGGATGGCTGGGAGATGATACACTGCACTTGTACTAGTGCTTAAGACATCTGGAATAAAGCTAATATTTTTGACTAGTCGTATCAAATGATAAACGAACAGAAATTGAATCTGGAGTCATTTTTAAGATATAATCAGAAATAACCAGATGACTCTAGTTGAAATTTTTGAAGTAGGGATTACATCAATATTTCAAAATCTCGACTCTGTAGATAAGTGTGTGCTTCCTATTTCTCCCCTTGTATACCTTTTACCAGAGGAAGGAGCTTTTAAGGAGGGGTGGTTTGCTATGTTTAGTTAGAAGAACAGGGTGCCTTTGATCCTCACACATCGTACTTTGTGGACACAGTAGCAGTGCTCCCTGGGGAGGTCAGAGCTGGGTACCACAGTCTTGCCCTCCACTGAGCTTATGATACCCCTGGACTTTTTTGTAGGCTGCTTTAAGTGAACCAAAGATACACTTCTCTTTGTAGCATGGGAAAGCCCCAAAGCTCTGGAATTTACCTCTGCTTAATAAACTGAATGTTTTTTTAGTATTAGAATGTGTTTTGTTATTAGAATTAATTTTGACTACACTTTGGCTTATTGTTCCAAATAGACACTGGTACTTTTTGAACCTGATAGGTAAAGATTCTAAGATGCACGTTTTCTATTGTTAAAGTTTTAACCAGTCAGGAAAATTTTATGTAACCAGTGAAAGTTATTTTTCTGTACGCATTTTGTTTAGGCTGCAATGCTTAGCTTTTGTTATCGCCTTACTTTTCTAAGTTCATTACTATGTTTAATGGCACACTTGCCAAGATATTTAGCATGTAAAAAGCTGGGTTTTTGTGTATGTTTTACAGTTTCATATTGAAGCTGCGAGTTACCTTAAGTTAAGTGGCAGGCTTAGTATGCGGTATCCTGCATTGCCAGAATCTTAGTAAAGATGTTTGAAAATTTTGTTGTTTTTGTATATCAACGACAAGTTAGCTTTACGTAAGAACTACATTACTGTCTTCCAGGGTTGTATTTTATTAAAACTTGTGCCTCAGATGTCTTGCTGGATTATTAGGAATGTTAGAAGAAAATGGTAGGTCATTTTCATCTTACATTTTTATATAGTCAGGTAATATGAAATATAATTTGATGTACAATTTTGCCTGTGGCAGAAGGTATGCTAAATATAGTGAAATATGCATAAAATTTTTTGGCATGAAAGGAGGCTAAATAAGTAGCTATTTTACTGAAAAAAAGAAGTTAATCAAGGCTAGGCATGGTGATGCATGTCTTTAATCCTAGCAGTTAAGAGGATCTCTGTGAGTTTGAGGCCACCCTGAGACTACATAGTGAATTCCAGGTCATCCTCTGCTAGAGTGAGACCCTACCTCAAAAAACAAAATAAAGCTATTGATTGAAGAGACCTATGAAGTCCCCAAAACAAGACAGGCTTATGTCAAAGCTCTTGAATACCCACCCCAGGCCAAAGGTATCACCCTATTGCTAAAGATACCAGACTGCTGTCACACAACACCGAGAGACCCTGCTGGATCCAGAAGGTAACCAGATCCTAGACGGCAGCCTGTGTAGTGCTGAGAAGTGATACTTGATTTGCCAGGGAAAATTGGTCAATGATATTTGGAGAAAGCAGAGACCACCGATATACAATACAGACTGATATCAGGAGAACGCTGATGACAAAATCTTGTGGGGACCAAGAATCCAGGCTCCAAGGGGAAACTCCCACTACCAGAGATCTACAGAGAGGCAACACCCATTAGAATCTCACTAAATCAATAATGCTTGTCTCATTTAACCTACACTGATCTCACTCTCCATTGGAGATTCTGTTTGTAAGCTTCAGAAGGCAGCAAGAATAATGGACAACTCAATTCCACCAACAAGACATGGGATGATGGCTGACATCATCCTGGAAGGAGATGAACCACCCCTAACCTATCATATAGGGCCCAAAGGAGACCTATGAGAAAGTGGTGAGATAAACAAGAGACCTGTCACCACAGCAAGTCAGATAACCCATGAAAGGACAATGGAGACAACAATATCCAACACAACCTAATGCTGAAGCCCAGAGACACTTAAGATCTCAACAATAAAGCAGGCTTAAAACTCACTCACCATGACTCAGGGAACTGAGCGGAAGAGGGGGCACAAAGATTGTAAGAGCCATGGTTGGGGAGAATAACAAGAGACATTGCCCCCCTCAGCAAACACACACACACACACACACACACACACACACACACACACACACACAAGCTGGCTACCTCGTGTATAATCCATAACTCCCTACCTCATGGAGTGATCCAGTAAGCCCACCGAGGAGGGGCCCCAGAGGGTTGGGGACAGGGAGGAGGGAAATTGGGGTACCACCATAAGACTTGCTCCAACAGAATATCTTCACTGGCAATACACCATATCTGGAGAGTTTCACATGGGCCCTGTGTACCTGTAGACAGACCTCTGAGCATTGCTCAACCTCAATGCAGGCTCATAGATGCCTTCAAACCACCCATCTTCATGCAGGTTACAGCGATGTTTGCTGGGAGGAGGCAATTCATGCTAATATATACATTTTAAGATTGTCAATCTGATTCCCCAGATGAGGCTGCCTTTGGAAAATCACTAAGACTAAGCAGTAAAGAAAGAAGGGAAAGAAAGAAGGAGGGAGAGAGACAAAGGGATCTTTCTAGTATGAAATCCAGAAAGAACCTTTAAAACAACTTGAACATGATTTGTGTAATTATATCCAAGTAAATTAACATTATTTTAACTCTGAGAAAGCCACATCATCCAAACAAGTGCCAGGAAAAAGAATCATAAAAGATAAACTATTCCTTTTGTCCTCCTCCATCCTCTGGCAACATGTTTATGGGCTATGAAGAGTGTAGGTCTCGTGGGGGTGTCGTAAAGACTTTCGAGTCAAGAATGAACCAGTTGTTCATGTCTGGGGGACAGTGCCCCGCAGTGTGTCTTCTCATCCTGTGGCTGTTGCATTCTTTCCTCTCCCTCTTCCACAATGTTCCCTGAGCCTTGGACTGAGGGTTAGAAGTCTCCTTCAGTGTCGAGCTTCTACACTCTCTTATTTTCTGCCTTAATGAGTTTTGAGTCTCCTCAGTACCTCCTGCTATTGTGAGGGTTCAAGGTTCTCCAGCTGGCTGGTAGTGAGAGCAATACTCATTCAAACTATCACTCCCTTTGCAACATTCCCTGGGTCCAGGGGAGAGTCAGCCAACAACCAGAGGAAGGCCTGCCTTAAAAGAGGAGGTTCCCCAGTGGAATAGGGGGGCAGGGGATAAGGTGATGGATTGGACCAAATTACAATATGTTTGTCTTTTAAAGTTCCCAATAAAAAAATTAAACCAAGAAAATAAAAATAATTAACAATAAAAAGACAAATATGTTAACATTTTGTTTTACTTATATAAAATTACTATTTTCATAACCTTCCCCCAAAGGCATATCATTTTGTTCATATAAAATTCACTTTGAGTGTGTGTGGTTCTGGGGATGGAATCTTCTGAGCCTTTCCCCTGAACTACATATGGTATTAAAAACACCTTGATATGTACTAAACATATTCAAAGAAGGTTTCTATTAATGGGTTTCAAGTCATTGACTCATTTGGGTCACCCTTATATTCATAATCTCCATATGTGGGGACTGACTTTGCCCACCTCAGTATTGTATACCCCTATCTTTGAAGGGAATCAGTGTTGAAACAACTCCCTGAAATAGTACCATAAATCATTGCTCTATTGACCCTCGCTGAGGTTAAAAATAAGTGTAACCAAAGGTGATGTAATATGATAGAATGTTGTGTAAAAAGTATAACAGAGAAGGAATGTCAAATTGTGGAATAAGATGGAACATTCTTATATGTTTGGTGGGAATCCATACTGGACAGCCTGGATAGCACTGTGAAGTCACTTTGGACCTTGAATTTATTCTTGGGTAATAAATCTGGGCCCATTGTTTTAAGTGTCCCTAACTCTCTGCTCAGTGTAGTTTCTTCCTGCATCATTTAAAAAATATTTATGAGAGAGAAAGAGAGAGAGTGAGGGGGGCCAGGGCATACAGTCACTGTAAACAAACTCCAGGTACATGCACCACCTTGTGCATCTGGCTTTCTTGGGTCCTTCTGTTTTGCACTTGGGTCCTTCTGTTCTGCAGGCAAATGCCTAAACCACTAAGCCATCTCTCCAGCCCCCTTCTGGCATCATTTTTCACTGAGGTAGGAATTGAGGACATATCCTTCTACAGGTATGTTTCTTTTCACAGCCTGAATTCTGCTCATGATAGTTGGGTGTCCTAAACTCAGTCACTTTTGAATTCAGCACCATGATTTCTTTGAAAATACAAGCCTCTGAAAGCAGTATTTCCTCATTCATTTTATTCTTGCAAGATTCATGTGTTGGCAATTTCTCTGAGCCCAGAACCTACATCACTTCTGTGCTTCTCTGCTTTTCATTAATCTTTATTTCTCTCTAGCTATTCGGAAAGCACTGTGCCTTTATTCATATATTTTCTTTGAAGCATTTTAATTCACTTAGATATTTTAATACTAGTGGTAAAGGGTCTATCTTTAATTTGCTTTATTCCAATAGATTAAATTTTAATAGGGCTTAAGACTTCCTTAATTTTATCTCTTACATTTTTAAATTTAAAAGCCATCAGCCATTTTAATTCTACATGGTCCCAGATTTCTGAACTCCGTTTTCCCCTTTCATTTCTACATCCAAACTATCCAATTATTTTAACTACCTCAGATCTTTCATTTAATTCCTTTCCAGATGCACCTAATTGCTTTTAGTGCAGTGCCCAAGTCGTGTACCTATCAATATCATATAGATTACTATTTATAGAACAGTATTCATTATAACACGAGCTTCCATTTCCAGTCTCCATCAGTTTCTTACGTATTCCAAACCAACAAAACCAGTGCACTGTATCAGCATTCTCAAGTGGGACAGAGTCAACGCACTGTAGATTTGTAATTACTAGAGAGGGATGTTATAATGGCTTGTAAGAGCAGAAGCTGAGTGGTCTCATATGGCTTTCTTTTCTCCTTACATATGTGTGGGTGCATGTTGTTATATGTGTGTTCACATGTGTGTGGGTACATATGTATGAGTGTGTGTGTGTGTGTGTGTGTGTGTGTGTGGCTGGGTACAGTAGTGTGGAGGCCAGAGGTTAATAATGGCATCTTTGATGGCTGTCCACCTTATGTATTGAGAGAGGGTCTCTCTCTTGAAATGAGAGTTCACAGATTTGGTGAGTTCAGCTATCCAGTTTGTCCATGCAAACCTTGTCTCTCTTAAGGGTTGGGAGTACAGGCTGACCACCATGCCCAACTGGCATTTGCGTGGGTGTTTGGGATCTGAACTCAGGTCCTCATGATAGGACAGCAAGCTCTTTACAGATTGAGCATCACAATGGATATCTTAAGGCTGCTGAACCAAGAATCCAGTAACTTCTTGGCTCAAGAAGTAGAAGAAACCTCAAGATGGGAGGTCCAAGATGCAGTCCCAATCAGAAGTGGAGGGCTTGGGATCTCCTCAGAGAATAAGCACCCAGAGTCTGTGTTCAAGGGCTGAAGAGTTTGCTGTCCACCTGACTCAATCTGCTAACCCAAGTGCTTGTCTCTGTAAACATCTTCACACACACACCACAAGTTGTTGTTTATTGATTTTCTAGGAATCTTTCAGTCCAGTTACATTGACAAGTAGGATTGACCATCACAGCCCAATAGTTAATGCCAGTATAGTGAACTATGCTGTATACTGAATAGTGTACACTATTCAGGCCAGGTAAATGTGCTTCTGAGTTTTGAGGTCTGGGGAAGCTACCAGTTCTATAGCCTTAAATCAGATCTATTTGAGGCTCAGCTTCAGTGACCGTTCCCTAGTGTTTTTAAAAGTATGCTTCAGAGTTTGGGTTGAGTTGTGGCAGTTTATTTATTTTTAATGTTTTAATTCTTTAGAGTGTTTTAGGATTAAGAGTTTGAACAAAGAAAATTTTCCTCAGCAATATTTAACGGAATCCAAGAGTAATAAAAAGTTAAAGCCATGAGTGTAGTTAAAGGGGATGGTGGATGCACCACTTTGTGCATCTGGCTTTACATGAGGCATGGGTACTGGGGACTTGTTGCAGTTACCTTTTTGTTGCTGGCACAAAGCACAAAACTAAAAGCAGCTTGTGGGTTTATTTTGGCTTGTGGACTGGAGGGGAAGCTCCACAAAGGCAGAGGAAGATATGGCATGAGCAGAGGCTGAACATCACCCTCCTGTTCTACAACCAGCTGAACAACAGCATCTGGAGAGAATGTGCCAAACACTGGCAAGGGGAAGCTTGCCATTAGCCCACCCCCAACATCACCTCCTTCATCCAGCAAGGCTTCAATTCCCAAATTTTCATCAGCTGGGAATCAAGCATTCAAAGCACATGTTTATGGGGGGGTCACTTAATTTAACCCACCAGAATAAACAACTCAGACTGGCAGGCTTTGTAAGCAAGCCCCTTTAACCACTGAGCCATCTTCTCAGTTGATGATATGATTTTTAAAAGAATCTTAGAGATGAATAATGTCCCATTGGATTACTGAACTTGAACATTAAAAAATGACAAACATTACCAAAATAAAACTGAGGGAATTATAGTGGCATCAGAAAAAGTTTAAAGATGTATAATAGAAAATAAAATACACAGAATGTATGGAAGTAATTTAGGAATGAAACAGTAGAAATATCAGAAGAACTTAACAGAGTAAAGAAGGGAATGACAGGAATAAATTTTAAAAAAAAATCGGGCTGGAGAGATGGCTCAGTGGTTAAGGCACTTGCCTCCAGTGCCTAAGGCCTCAGGTTCAATTCCCCAGGACCCACATAAGCCACACCTACAAGTTGGTGGCCCTAGTGCACTCTCTCTCTCTCTCTGCTTGAAAATGAATAAATAAAATATTTTTTAAAAAGTTTAAAAAAAATCTATGGCTGAAAGTGCTTGTCTACTACAAAGAACAAAATAGACCCTCCCATGTTATAGCCATAGAACATCCCAGAACATTAGAAATTAGATGAAAACTTTCAAAAGAGTTCTTGGAACAATAAATAAATAAATAAATAAATAAATAAATAAATAAATAAATAAATAAATAAATAAATAACAACAGATCAGAAATCTTAGCAACAGTCCTGGGAGGGAAAGGAAATCCATACAATTTTGGAAGAAAAAAATTATTCTAGCATTCTTTTTTTTTTCAATATGTTTTATTATTTCTTCAAAAGGAGAGAGAAAGCCTAAGAGAGGGGTGGAGAATGGGCACTCCAGGGCCTCTTGGCACTGTGAGCAAACTTCAGGTGCCTGTGCCTGGGTTTACATAGGTACCGGGACATCGAACCCAGGCCATTAGGCTGTGGAAAGATGCACTTTAAATTGCTGAGCTATCTCTCCAGTACCCAGTCTCAAATTTCAGGCTCAAAAAAAAAAAAAAAAAGTAAGACAAGATTAAATATACTCGGTTTCTGTCTTCTCAAGAACATTTGAAGAACATGTTTTATTAAGATGTTGTTTCCTTTGAGACGGTAAGGAAACAGAACCCAGGGGAAACGGCATCAATAATGCATCATTTTGGACAATTCTGGGACAGCATGTGCCCAGTATCCCAGAATAACAGTGGTCCAGATCAGAGCGTGAACCAGAAGGTCTCTAGAAAAAACAAAATTCACTGATATGCTTGATTAAACAATGAGAATGTTCTAGAAGGATGTGCAATAGATATGTAGAAAAGACAATTGTTTTATACTGTGTAAAACATGATCATATTTTGCTAACTGGAACAGACTACTATATGGAAAATACTTCAATGAGGTTAATGACAGTCATTAATAATGAAAATTGATTTCACCAATATGTATAAAATATTTGCAATATAGAGAAAAATGGTGGGTGGAACACATTTTTGAAATTAAATCTTAATCAATAGATAGCACCAAGATGGTTAAATTTATAAAAAAATGATTTTTAAATATCAATATAGACACACAAGCATATAGCTAACAGAGTTGGTCATTTTTCTTTCATGAGACTTGGGTGTATAAAGGTATGCCAATTAGGTTGGTATCGTTTTCATTTTCAGTCATTTACAACAAGTTATTTCTAAAAGCACACTTAAAAAGATAAAATTCAAGTTAGAAAATATAAAATACCTGGCTGAAGCTGAGTGATTAAAACACTTGCTTGCAAAGCCTCGGTTCGATTCCCCAGTACCTACCTGACACATACATCTGGAGTTCTTTTGCAGTGGTTGGAGGCCCTGGTGTGACCATTCTCTCTGTCTCTCTTCTTTCTATCTCTCTCTGCTTGCAAATAAATAAATAAAACTATTTTTAGAAAAGAAAATATAAAATCCTTACTTTTACTACGTGAGAGCTTTGGATATCTTTTATTCTAGCCACAGTTACAGGAGGGACAAGTTTCAGATTTGCAACTGCAATTTTGCAAGAAGTATCTGAAATATTTCAGCACTTGTCCTAACTTTAAATTTATAATTTAAAGCACAGAGACAATGATGGCCATTTGAGGAAGAACTGTTCTATTTTTTGGTGAGTTTACATAAGCAAACAGACTAAGGTAAAAATAATTACTCTTGCATGCATCATTTAAAATATTTATCAACATCCTCATGTCCTGACAAAGTCACTTAAAAGCAACACATTCTTCTCTGTTAGGGCAAAAATGCAGAAAATAGAATGAGAAAGCTTTGAAAGGAGACATGTTTAGCAAGATAAAAACGGGAAGAAAGCAGGAGTTCCCTCCATGTGCTCTGTCGTGGGCTGAAGCTAAGGCAAGCCATTGAAACATCTGTGCTTAGCACAGAAACTGGGGCCACACGCACCATAAATAGTCATTCAGAAATGAGCCAGTGACGATGAGAGGAGAAGACAGGATCTGCACAGAGCCAAAAAGAAAGTTAATTCCAACTCACTAAATATCTACAAATCTTTGAAATCATATGGAGAAAAGCACTCTGATGCTCAGGGAAGAGGGTAGAGAAGTTCCTTCTCCTTCTCCATGGATTGCTTACCCCAACGGTAGCCTTTCCTACTGAGGATAAGTTTGGAGGCACAAAATAGCTTCAGCTAAAATCCTGGGCCTGGATATATATCGTTTGACTTCCTAAGGAGAATTCATGTCATGATGCCGTATTTGAGTGAGCCTGTGTGTGTGTGTGTGTGTGTGTGTGTGTGTGTGTGTGTGTGTGTGGTAGACACACCTGAAGAGTATAGTATCATCCTACTTAGGAATAAAAATCAAGCTGCATATTTTCTCCTTACCTGTCTATGTCTTGATAGTCTTTATGACTCTTTCCCCATGTACATATTTTGATATATCATTATTATTATTATTATTATTATTATTATTATTAGTTTTTTGAGATTGGGTTTCAGTCTAGCCCAGGCTGACCTGGAATTCACTATAGTCTCAGGGTGGCCCTGGACCCACGGTGATCCTCTGCCTCCTGAGTGCTGGGACTAAAGGCATGTGCCACCATACCCAGCCTTGATATGTTTCTTTTCTTATATTTTTATTCTTATGCAGATAGTTTACTATGCCATACATAAATATGTGCCCCATTGTTTGTTATTACCTAACAAACAATTGTTTTAATTATTTTTTAAAATTTTCTATCTTTATTTCTAGGTATTGTCTTCAGATATACAAACTGTTGCAGTCAGCTTTCTAGTTGCTGCGCAGAAAGAACCCAAACAAAAACGGCTTGTAGAGGAATGGGTTTATTTGGCTTACGGACTCGAGGGGAGACTCCATTCTGGCAGGGAAAACAATGGCATGAGCAGAGGGCTGGACATCACCTCTGCCACAGCACTGAAACAGCGGCAGGAATGTGTGCCAAACACTGGCAAGGGGAAGCTGGTTTATAATCCCATAAGCCCACCCCCAACAACACAGCTTCATCGAGGTTGTAAAACCCAAACTGTCATCAGCTGAGGATCGATCTATCAGAACACATTCAATTGTTTGTGGGGGACACCTGGATCAAACCATGACACTATCCTATTCCATTAAGTATCTCTAACCAAATTTGCTTAAGCATTCTCCATTGCCAAGACCATGAGCTGTTGTTTGCATATGAAGTGTCCTTCAAAGGGCCTATTTATGTGAAAGGTTTGGTCCCTGGCTGGTGGTGTTATTGATAGCTGATTGGGTCTGAGGTTCTAAACTCATCAATGGGTTAATATAGCAATCTATTTATATTGAATAGGCTATGAAGCAGTGGGACCTAGTTGGAGGAAATAGGTCACTATAGGTATGTCTTTGAAGGGTTTATCTTGTTTCTTTCTCTTGTTCTCTTCACTCCCTGGCTGTCAATAGGCAGCTTTGCTCTTCCTCGTCCTCCTGCCATCTTGGTGCTCTGTTTTACCACAGCCATAGCAGTGGAGCCAGACAACCATGAACTGAAACCCTTTCAACTGTGAGGCAAAGTAATATTTCCCCCAGTAAGTTGTTTTCTTAGATATTTGGCACAGTTGCAAAGAGAGCTAACAAACACATGATTCGTGGCTAATATAAACTTATATAAATATGCTGTTATCACACAAAGCACAGAAACTTTTAAAACTTCATGTTATTTCTGGAATCTATATTCCTACAAAAATGGAATTTAAAAAATAAACCTTTTAAGGCAATTGGTGCGTCTTGCTACTTACTGGCAAAAGGATTATACTAACTTCCATTGTAGTGCATGAGGATGCCAATGGGTTACAACCACTCCAGCTCAGCATTCTTTCTCTTGTTAATTTCTGAATGTTAAGGTATTTTTATTGTGAAATGAGGTAGAAAATATGCAAAGCAAATCTCCATGAGAGAATGCTTGCCACTCCAACCTAAGAGAAACTGCCTTCTGTTCAAAGGCCAGGTTGAATTTCCACTATTTATGAAGGTTTTAAGACCAGTCTTGCTCTTCTGGGAATGCTCTTCACCTCCAAAGTGCTTTCTGCTTCTCTATCTTGGTGTGTAGGGGTCACACCTATCTTTTCTGTGTGTGTGTGTGTGTGTGTGTGTGTGTGTGTGTGTGTGTGTGTGTGTGTGTACCCACTTCAGTGTGAGTGTGGAGGTCAGAAGACAGCCTTGGATGCTGGTCCTCACCTTCCACCTTGTTTGAGGCAGTCTTTCTTGTTCACTGCCAGCCGTGCATGCAGCCTCCAAGCTTCTGGAAATTCTACTCCCCTTTCCCATCATGCATTAGGCATACTAAGATCCCAGAAGTGCACTACAGAGGCCTGCTTTTTGAGTGGGTTCTGGAGATTGGAATTCAGGTACCTGACTTGCATGTCAAGTGCTTTATCCACTGAGCCATCTCCCCAGTCCTCACCCCTTTCTTTCAAGTAAATCTGGCCTGGCTCTTTAAGAATAAACTCACAATAATGCTTTTATTTCTCTCAGTTAAGCTAACACTCTGATGCATAGAATCTCTTATCACCGACTGCATAAGAAATTGATCCAATTTAAGAAAAAAAAAGTGAGGATCTTTTCTCCAGATTTCAGATTATACCATTACAACTGCTTTGGAAAAACAAAACAAAACAAAACAAAAAAAAAAAACCCCACGGTCGCCATTTTATCCCTCAATCTTTCTTGGTCCTAGAATGATGCAAATCAATTTATACCTAACCTGCATCACAACAGTTAGACTCCTCCTTCACAGGAGGATTTCAAATTCAAGGCCTGTCAGGCCTACAAGATGAATTCAAAGACAGCCTGAGCAACTCAATGAGATACAGTCTCAAAATAAAAAGAAAAAGTTGGCTGGAGAGATGGCTGAGTAGTTAATGTGCTTGCCTGCAAAGCCTAATGACCTGGGTTTGATTCCCCAGTACCCACATATACCCACATGCACAGGGTGGTGCATGCATCTGGAGTTTGTAAGAGGCTAGAGGCCCTGGCGAACCCATATTCTCTCTGTTTCTCTCTTTCTCTTCTATCTGCTTGTAAATTAAATTATTTTTTTTAAAAGTAAAAGTAAGGCTGGGGACTGTAGCTCAATGATGGAGTTCTTGCCTAGTATACAAGGGGCCCTAAATTCAATCCCAGAACATAAAAATGAACCATACCATAGAGAATCTGTCGGGTTATTGGGTTTTTCCTTTCATCAAAATGATTCCTACAGAGCCTTTCTCAGCCAGCCTGCAGGCCTTGAATAGTGAAGACTAGTTAAGGAGTGAAATGAACACCTTCTTAAAAGAATAATTGACTAAGATTATTATAAAGAGTCAGTCATCTTAATATCAGATTTGACTCCACCGCATTAAGAAGACAATTATATTAATGAGTGTTCAGACAAGATGTATTTAACTAATTCAAGAGAAGTGGTCTACAGCTAATGTTCATATGGAGAACTCTGCTGAAGGAGCCCATGGCCCACATTTCCTTCACTACATTGCTCTCTGTCCCTGGCCACGACTGTCTTCTCTGGAGCCTCGGATAAATGGACAGAGAAAGGCATTTCTGATGCTTGTCTGAAATCTGAGGAAGAAAAGGTTTAGGAGTTACAGGACAGACACTTAGAAGCCAGTTTTGGTAAGGAGCACTTACTAATTCCTTACTTGCGCCCCCGAATGAAAGCTTGGCATCTCTGTCTCCTGTTTGCGTCTGTCTCCTTTACTTCGGTTCAGGCTCTTGTGTGACTCTTCACAGTTGTGTGAATCATCCAAGAAGTGTCTGTGTCACCTAGCCCCTCATCCTCCAAGGCTGATGGCAGCGAGGTCATTATCCCAAACCTGCAGTTACCTTAGATTCCAGGAATAGCAATGCCTCCTGAAGGCCACCCCCCCCCCAGATCCGAGTCACTGCTCAATACCTCTCCAGCGTCAGAGCTTTTCTGCTTTACTTTTTACTCTTTGTCTTATTTTCCTAAAATAAATCTTTCATCACTTACCCTTTTGTGTGTCTAAGCTTAGCAGTTCTTTGCTAGTTATAAGACAAGAGCTTCAGAGAGACTGGGATTGCCAGTGACTATTGTACATCCAGCACTCCAGGCAAAGCTGAGCAAACTCCATGGCTCTCAACACTGGTAGCGTGAGGGCTACACACAGTGTGTAATACTAGAAGTAGTCAAAATTTAATCCTTTGATTATATTGATAGCTAACAGTTGTTCTCCACTTCTGGATATATGAATGATTCTATTTGCCATCCCACTGGACTTAAATGCCGTAGTGCAATGAGATGGGTGAACTTTAAGTGGAAGTGACTTGCATCTCTTCTGGGATAAAGCATTTAATTACTCAGGTGTCCTGAATTCTTTTCTTCTATTGTATCCCAAAGACACATGTATGGGGTGCCGATTTTACAAGGGTATAAATGAACCTTCCAATGAGAGGGACTGCCACTGTACTGACCATGAATTATAGACTACTCCTGTGATGGTTTGAGGCACAATGTACCCCCTAGGCTCATGGTTTTGATTACTTGTTGGTGGATCAGTTTGAGAAGGTTGTGGAACTTTAGGAGACAAAGCTTTTGCTAGAGGATGTGTATCACTGAAAGGCAGACCTTGTGGTGTTACAGCCTGGCCATGTATCCTGTGCTTTTGTTAGGGTCCAAGGTCAACTACCCCTCAGAAGGAGAGAGGACACACGTGATAAATGCAAGTCACACAGCGAGGTTTATTTCCAGCTAGCTGGGGTCCGAGTATCTGCCCAACATACTGGTTTCAACATGTACCACAAGCATAGGGCTCTAGGGGCTTTTATATTCTTCTCTTTCATGAGTTACACAGTAATTTTCCACAGCCCATGGGGGTATATATTCTGGCCCATTCCCATATCTTGGTGGTGGGGTGAGATAAATTCCAGGACCCATCCCTCAAGATAAACGTTTGGTCTCTTGACACAACCACCCGCAATCTCTCATCTTGTTAGGTAAGATTGGCCAGCTGTTGCCCTTGTTCCTCATTCCAGTAATTCATTCTAGTGTTTCAGCCCAGGCCCCCCAGGCTATCATGGCTGTTGTCAGGCTAAGTTACTGTCATGGTTTGATCCAGGTGTCCCCAACAAACAAATGAATGTGTTCTGGGTAATCAATCCTCAGCTGATGGCAGTTTAGATTTTACAAACTTGATGGAGCTGTGTTGTTGGGGGTGGGCACTTAGGGATTATAAGCCAGCTTCCCCTTGCCAGTGTTTGGCACACCTTCCTGCCACTGTTTGCAGTGCTGTGGTGGAGGTGATATCCACCCCTCTGCTCATGCCATTGTTTTCCCTGCCAGGATGGAGTCTCCCCTTGAGTCTGTAAACCAAATAAACCCATTCCTCCACAAGCTGCTTTTGTTTGGGTTCTTTCCGTGCAGCAACTAGAAAGCTGAGTGTAATGGTTTTGGTACCAGAGAGCAGAGTCTGTTGCTTCTAGAAACCTGATTCTGTGGCTTTGGCATTTTGGAATTGATCTGCAGGAGGAATATGGATGGAACGGAAACCTCATCCTAAGAGGTGCCTTGCAGTGCTGTGAGTACAGGTTTGATGGATCATTCTGGTAGAGTTACAAGACTTGAATGTAATGAGAACTATGTACTGTGAGGTTTGGCTTATGAGGGTGAGAAAGAACTTTTTCAGGACTGTGCCAGAGCAGTTTCTGTGAGAGGCTTGCTGCGTTCTGCCTGCTTGTGTCCTGAGAATCTGTGCAGGGTTGTTTTACGTAAAGATGGACTGGTGTGAGCAGATGAAGATAGCACAGAAAGAAAGCTCTTTGTGTCGAAACTGCTGCCTATTTACCTGTTATTGTTTGAGAGATTACAACTATTGAGATAGGGCCAGCTGCTCTGCATTGGAACAACAGGAAGAATTCAGATTCTTTGAAGTAAGGGGCCTGAATGCTCTGTTCCCCCCTGGATTAATAAATTGGTAGCCCTCCTGGTTTTGTGGAGTATAACAAATGCAAGAAGAGAGGGTCATTGGATTTGCAACACAGTTTTGTTTTTAAAAAATGGCCATCAATGTGTGAAGCAGGTGTGCTAGGTTGCCTGCATGGAGCCCAATGAAGCATGAGGATAAACTGTGGGTTGCAATGGAGACCCACAGAATTCCAGGACTATGGATGGCTGCCAAGGTGAGCTGCCAGCACCGGATGAAGTTTTCCCAGACTGTGAGTAGCTGAGCTGGAGGGGTGGAATTGAATCTCCAAGGGACTTGTTATTAGTTAGAATCATTGAACTTGGAGTTAGAGATTATGGTGCCCTGCTTGTTTTAAATCTTGTATTGGTTCAATCTGTTTTTGCTGTGCCTCATGTTTTGCAGTGTGAATGTTCTGTGCCAATATGGGTTTATTTTTGGTATTATGGCTCAGTTGAAAGCTGTGGGGACTTAAGAGTTGAGCTGAACACATTGTGTTTACATCATGTATGATTATTAGTTTGTGGGGCCAGGAGCAGACTGTCATGGTTTGATCCAGGTGTCCCCCACAAACAAATGAATGTGTTCCGGGTAATTGATCCTCAGTTGATGGCAGTTTAGATTTTACAAACTCGATGGAGCTGTGTTGTTGGGGGCAAGCTCTTGGGGGTTATAAGCCAGCTTCCCCTTGCCAGTGTTTGGCACACCTTCCTGCCGCTATTTCCAGTGCTGTGACGGAGGTGATGTCCACCCCTCTGCTCATGCCATCATTTTCCCTGCCAGGATGGAGTCTCCTTCTGAGTCCGTAAGTCAAATAAACCCATTCCTCCACAAGCTGCTTTTGTTAGGGTTCTTTCTGTTCAGCAACCAGTAAGCTGATTGCAACAGTTACTATGTGCTTAACACTTTCTCTCTGCCTCCTCCCTGATAAGGAGATGATGTGGCTCAGGATTCCTGCTCCCATCTGCCATGCCTTCCCTGCCATGATGGTCTCTGGCCCCTGGAACTGTGAGCCAAAAAAAACTTTTTCCTTCCCTAAGTTGCTTCAGGTCAGGTATTTTGTCCCAGCAATGACAAAGTAACTAATGTGATCCCCAAGTTAGGTAAAGCATTTTCAGATACAGGCTGAAGTGTCTGGAGGTTAGTCCCTCCATCTGCTCATTCCAGGGTGCAAGCTTCTATCGAAATAACGTGTTAGGCCAATTTTCCTCTTAAGGAAAATTAATCAAATAATGCAATTGATGAATACTTTGATGGGATTAGTTCTCAATGGCATTATGTATCCATGGGCTTCCAAAAAGACCTAAAATGCATGCCATCAATTCTGTAGATATCCTGGATTTTAGGTTACAGGCTGGTCAGCAGACTTTAGTACTGCTGGCCATCACTCCATCAGAGCCCCTCTATGCTTGACTTCATGTCATTCTTTCTTTTTTATTCTTTAATCTTTTTCTCTCTGCTTCCTTCTTTGTACCTCCTTAGCCAGCTGATTCTTCTCTAACTTTGACGAAGTTCATCATATGCTTGGTTCATGTTTTCTTTCTCAGACTTTGTGTGTTCATTACTTTCTGTTCTACCTACTCTCTCTAATAAGTGGTCTCTACATTTTTATGACTAGTTGTTGTGGTTAAAATCAGGTGTTGTCTAGAAACTTAAGTGTTTGGAATGCTTAGTCTCCAGTTCATGGCAATTTGGGAGGTGTTGTTGGATGTGGGCTTAAGGGTGTTATAGCCCGCTTCCCCTTGCCAACACTGGACTAGAACTGATTTTGGCACAATTGTACTTCAGTCTGTCATTGCCTGGGTGAATACATTTTTGGTATCTGTCCAGGAAAAAAAGATTCCTACAACAGAAACTGAGGTTGCTGAGCAGCTTAAAAAGCCTGTTGATCAGAGTTTGATACCCCAGAGTCCAAATAAAAGATGTAAGCAAATCCCTGCACGTGTCTATGATCCCAAACCACCTAAAAACTTGGAAAGCAGATCCAGGAGAATCAGAAGCTTAATGGCCAGCTGGACTGGCTTTCTTTGCAGGAGCAACAGATGTTGTCTCAAAGATGACTGAAGAACACAGACACCTCAAGGTTGTCTGATTTCCACAAACCGGTGGTGGTACCCACGTGATCATATTCACACATGCACACTTCAATAAATAAAGTGTGGAATTACATACAGATAAACTTTTCAATATATAAAGCACCTTTCTTTTACTCAGATATGGCATTCCATGCATACAAAGAAGCCAAACTGAACAGCCTAACAAAACCGAAAGACCCTTAGCAGCAAACGCTTCTCATAGAGACTTTGTCTCACATGTTCCAGCCCTGGAGTCCTAAGACTTTTAAGAAGTGTCACATACCCTGGTGCTATCCCCAGCCTTGGACAGAGAAAAAAAAATAAATATTACAAAATAAAAAGCAATAATTAAAAAAGAATCCCTGGAAATTAACAGCGTGGTCAAGGTTGGGGTAGTGACTCCTGTTTGGGGGTTGGTCACACAATCCAACCTAGATGAAGCCAACTTTAAGCCACTTACTAGGTTGTAGGTCAAAGATTTTCAAATTCACTTTGACCTCCTGTGGTAGTTTGAATAATGTCCCCCAATAGAACTTATTATAATTGTGTTTATTAAAATGTTAATTGTCCCCAGGCTTCTGGCTGGAGGAAGTGTCACTTTGGCCAAGCCTCCTGGGGACTGGCCCTTTCTAACTTGGATGCAAAATACTAAGGATAAATATGCAAAAGAAAAGCTGGAACTGGTCTGGAAGTTTTGCATTTTTGTGAATTACTGTGTTACAGTGTGCTTGTTTGCTTGCTTCTGGAGGTGCTGTCTCTATCTCTGCTTGCTTCTGTGAAAGGGGCCAGCCTTTTTCCTTAACTTCCCCTGGATCTGTTTGCTTCAATAAATACTTTCCTCCCCAAAAATTGTGCCTGGTTTGGAGAGTCATCCCAGTGGTGTGTGTCTGACTACAACACCTCCCCTACATCAGTGTAGTTGTGTTCTCCATCATGGCAATCATACACTTCACCTTTCCAACTGCTTTACCTGGGGTTTTGTCCTGTGCTGCAGCCTCTGGATTTCTATGATGACACCTGGTGGATCCTGGGCACAAAAGGAATTCCAGTCATCCTAATATCCCTCTGTGGGCATGTGCTACTGTGGTCAGCATCCTACTTACCCATCCAAACAGGTGTTTCCTTTGTGGGAAACATTTGCCTCCTTGCAGGAGATGCACACTCTGAGTGCTCACCTTCCTGAGCACACCAAGAATTCTGTAGCTTACACTTTCCCACAAACCAAGTTTTCCTGTGGCTTGGTCACCAGGTTCCATAGCTTCTGAGTGCAAGTATGTGTGCACATCCATGGGTATATCTGTAAAACTTAAAGAATTGTAGATCTCTTAAGCACCTTCCTAATTCTTTCTTATAAGATTAACTGTTCTGGCTCCAAAACCTCCAGACTTAAAAAGGTACACTGACATGGGGCCCATGTGGTGTCTCTCCATCAACTGTCTTTACAACAGGAAATTCCATCTTGTTCCATAATGATACAAACACAAATCCAGGCAATTAGGGATTGGTTCATCACAGAAAATGGCAAAGATGCAGGGGTATTTGTCTGTGAATTATTCTCATAAAGTTGGTGATTGACTGTGATCATTTTCAGGGTCATCTTCATGCACCATGCATGGTTTAGGGTCAGACTTCTTCAATGATAGCATTCCATGGATCCACTTACAGCCACCTCTGGAGCAGTGTTTCCATGGATATGACCCAAGGATTCACACTATCATGGATATCGATCATTGTTTAATTGCCATAGGGCTTCTTCATCTACATTGATGGCTGTATTGGTTCATTACTACTTGAAGGGGCCTTGAGATGAAATTTTTGTCAAATCTCATCCACTGATAATCATTCCACAAACTCAGATCTATCATTGAGTTTGACATTTTGGTCAATTTGAGGCTCGTGTAGGTGAGACACTGTGGCATTCTTAGGAATCCCACACTTGCCTCTGCTCTCTGCAGGAATGGCTCTGGCATCACGATCACCATCTAGTAGGTTCTATGCCAACATCATCCACAGATGATTCCTACACATTGTTCTTTGCTTTTATCCCAAGCAGGATGTCATGGTCAGCTTTCTAGTTGTTGCACAGAAAGAACCCAAGCAAAAGCTGCTTGTGGAGGAATGGGTTTATTTGGCTTACGGACTTGAGGGGAGACTCCATCCTGGCAGGGAAAACGATGGCATGAGCATAGGGGTGGACATCACCTCTGCCACAGCACTGGAAATAGTGGCAGAAAGGTGTGCCAAACACTGGCAAGGGGAAGCTGGTTTATAACCCCATAAGCTCGCCCCCAACAACACAGCTCCATTGAGGTTGTAAAACCCAAACTGCCATCAGCTGAGGATCGATTACCCAGAACACATTCATTTGTTTGTGGGGGACACCTGGATCAAACCATGACACAGGATGTGGTCATCATCTTCTTGTCTATCAGGAGGGTGGTCCACTCCTTCAAACTGAATATAGGGCATCTTTAGCCCCTGAAAGACTTTTAAAATAGGGCCTTCTCTACAATGTAATACTCCACATAGCTCTTGACCAGAAGGAATTTATCTAAAGTTTCCCTCCCATGAGATGCTATTTATTTATTTATATTTATTTTGGTCCTATAGGCTTATCCCTGTGCTGAGTAGTAATTCAAGAGCATTCTTGGTAATGCTAAAGAGACACTCTTACAAGAATCACCAGCCTGTGGTGACATGATTGACACACTGTTGTCTTGTTGATTTCTGTTTAGTCAACAGGTCACTGGCCAACATAGCCTGCATGCTTCTTTGAGTACCAGGCAACTCCATGGGGGGGGGGCATCTGTCTGTGTAAAACATTCAAAGGTGACTCTGACATCTATAAACACTCACTCAGAGCTGGACTTCTCACTCTCCGTCATATTTAAAGGATCCCCATTTTCCTTAGGGAAGAACCAATTACTAATATGACAATGAGTGATCAACTTGTCATCATCTCTATCGTTGGACATCTTAGCACTACCTGGGCCTGACAAGAACAGGTCATAGAGTCACATACAACATAATACTGAAAAAAGAACCCTAGGAGTTGTTGGTGTGGTCTGTCTTCATCGAAATGTGCCTTCCCAGAATCTTCCATAGCAGATTTCATATAAACCACAGAGGGTCAAGTCAACTTACTCAGATAAAGGGATGGACAGTGACCTGATGGCTGCTTAGGAACACCAATGGGTGTTGTCCTCATGTCCTCCTCTGCATTGATGTGTCCTTCACTCAGGGCCACATTCCCATTGAAGTTAGGCTACTGAGTAATTCTTTTTTAAAAAATATATTTATTATGAATAAGTACATACATTGTATGAGCAAATCTTGTGAAGGTGTCCCTGTTTCCCTCCTCTCTGTCCCCTACCCACTGAGGTCTTTCCTTGGTGTGCATACTGGATCTGTCCATAGTTTAGGGAACATGAACGGCACCACAGGTAATCAGTTTTTCTTTTCCTTTTTTTTTTTGGAAAGAATGTAAGAGCCATGGTGGGGGAGAATATCGGAGATACTGCCCCTCCTCCTCTCAGCAACAATACACAAAGAGGCGAGGAGCGGGGGGAGAGTAATTCTTGATAGGTCATCTATGTCACCATCTAATGTTTCTTACTTCACCTCCAGGAACATTCAGGAAGCAGAAGGCACATGGACCTTACCTCTCTCTGTGTGTATGTATCTCTCTGCTTTCAAATAAATAAATAAAATATTAAAAAATAAAAACCTCAGCCCTCAGACCCTTGAGCTCCACCCTAGGGCGCACATCTCTGAGATGAGCTTCAGGCTTAAGGTAGCAGCAGTACCTTGTCCAGAAAGAGGTCAATCACCCCTGAGAAAACAGCAGAGAGGATGCACATGGCTGGTGGACATATGCCCCTGGTGGGTGCTCTTGGAAACCCCTGAGGCCCCCTGCTCTATAGAGTGGAGAGCTCTCAGTCTTGGGTGCTTGTCCACAAAGAGCAAGTCTAAGCCTCACTACGTTACATTAGGAAGATGTGTCATTGGAAGTCCTGTGAAGGTCACTTTGGTTGTCCAGGACTATGATCCTTCCAATTTCTCCTCTGGAGTCTGGCCAGATACCAGGCTGCTACTACTACTACTGCTAGATACCAACCAAGCTTAAGCTTAGTAGAGCAGATAGCATTTAGCCTACAAGGAAAAAAAAACACCTAGCTCCCCCTCGGGATGTTGGGACCTGCACCGGTGTCCCTGTGGTTGCCTCATCTGCTGATTGACTGCCTACCTGTCTCAGCATCTCTGCGTTCAACTCGCTGGATGAGAGCACATTCCATGTCACAGAACAGGTCGATGTCCTGGGTAGAGGTCTTAGCCAACCTGAAGAAGGAATGAAGCTGAGATTAGATGTGATGTGAGAAGGTTGTGGACCAGGCCATGTCAGCTGTCTACCTGCTTCCTCCCACCAGCCAACTTCACCATGCTGGACAGACAGATTTGAGATTTCAGATGAGGTCATTTGCCCAGGTTACAAGGGAAATCCTTTTCTAATTCCAGTGTGTTGTTTTAATAAAAAAAGAAATGGGTGTGCTGGTCTTGAAGTCTCCCTGGGGCTTTGGCAGGCCAGGCCGGTCACAGGCACAGTGGAGCCGGGAGCACATCTGGGGAGGTGGGCCGGGCTGAGCCAAGCGTGCATCTCCCCGTGGTCCAGGCTGGCTGCTGGGGCGCAGGCTAGGTGGGCGGCTGGCCGGTGCCCTCAGGGGGCACTGGGGTAAATTTGCCATGGCTATCGCTTGATAGGCAACTGCTTTGGCATTCTGCTGATGGCCGGGGTCCTGGCTGTGGTGGCAGCGGGCACAGAGGGGACTGCAGAGAAGGAGGGAGCAGGGAAGCTCCGAGTGGCTCTCCCGGAGTCTCCGGTGGAGGCGGGCAACTCTGGAAGCATGCCCCTGGGTCCCAGAACCCGCTAAAGCGTTACAGCTCTTGTTACACAGTCGCCTGGGGAATACAATTCCCCTTGATTCAGTGTTTAGCTCTGGAAGCACAGCTTCCTAGAGGAAACAGGGTTCCCCATGTGTTACAGCACAGTAATGGGCAGAGAGAGACCAGGAAAAGGCATGGCAAATAATCCTGTTTTATTGTAGCAGCATCGTGGGTTAAATTGAAATTGAGGAGGAGGGAGGAAAAGAAATGGACAAGGAGGATTGGCAGAAATCAGCAACCTGTGAATACCTGCTTTGCATGTAGACGTGAGCTTGGGCACGTATCAGATGGTGGGGGCAGAGGAACTGCCACCTTCTAGGCACAGCTGGGGTGCGAACCTGGGTTTATGTGGGTTGCCTTGGGGGTTGGGAGTCAGGGTCGACTGATGGAGCTGGGAAACTCCTACCAGGTTATCACCAGGGTTTCACCTGCTCAAACATCATTAACCCTTTGTTCTCCGTGCCCTCATCCAGCAATACCAACACCAGTGTCACTGACTGGGACATTTTCTCAGTTGCTAACAGATGTCAGAAGAGAACTGAATGCTCTCTTGTCTTTAGAAAGAACAGCACATTTCCCCAACCACATAGCTATATTACTTTCAAAACATAACACAGGCATGCCCAGAATTATGGCTGGGAGACATGACCTTGGCCTTAATGATAATTCACTATACACTAGCCATCACAGAGAGTCATAGCACAGCCTTGACACATGAACACTGATCAAGGTTACCTGGGTATCTCAGCTCTCCTGTCAGGAGTCACTTCCTGTCCAGGTAATATGCAAGTGAAACCCTGCCATGCTAGAGGAAGCCTTTTCCAAAATGTGTCCTGAGGACCCCAAATTTTTCAGGCTCCTGCAAAAAACAAAGACAGCTGCCTTCCATGAGGAAACCCATGAAGAGTCCAGAGAGCAGGAATCCTGCAGGCATGGAGTTGATGGAATTCTGCAGCAGGCTGGGAATCACATCCCTTCAAGCTGATATTCTTTAATAAAAATGAAGCGCTAGCAGACGCAAGGCCCTGGATAATTCACTCTTGATTTGATAGGCAGGTGGTTACCACAGACAATGAGGTCTATGGGGACACCTAAGTGCCGGGGTGTTCAGAACACATCTGATTGTTGATGTATATATGTTCATGATGAGAAGAAAGGGACATAATTCCCAAGACATGTTAAGTGTCAAATAAAATGTCTCCTTCAGAAAATGTAGTTCCTGAGGACAGGAAAACCCAATTAATCTTGCATTGGGACAGCATTCCCAAAGTGGCCCCATTATTCCACTATTAGGGCTAGTGTCATCTTGGTGTGACCCAAAGTTGAATGCGGTTGCAGCTCCCTTTTTTGCAGACAGAACTGACACCTTGCTGCAGGCCCTATTACTTTAAATCCTCCACCATGGGACTGTCTTACACTAAATACTGGCCTGTGCTGATCACTTGGATGGGCTCACTGTTACCCATACCCTGACTTGACCAAAGGAGCAGGAAAGGCCATTCTGAGCCCCAAGCATGAGGAAGATGTCACACTTGGGACCCATTAGAGCAAAGTAACTGCCCTCAAGATGGGCCCGACAAGCCATGCCCACATTGTTCCCCACCATGAATAGACCTGGGCCCAGACCCCTGCCACAAGTCCACTGCTGTTGGACCTGGCCAAGCATGAAAGAGGCTGCCAGCTCAGAGTTGATGTGCTGCAGGTGACTCCTGGGGTCTCCAGTGCCCACCCTACACCAGGCCCTAATCACCTTTTCCCCAAACCAAACGTTTCTATGGAGTACCCAGCGACTTATGTTCTTAAAAATGCCAGCTCACTTAGGGGTCCTTGTGTCGAAAATCCTTGGTTTCTGTCTCAATGGCCTATCCTGTGTTGATTGAATGACTGTGGTTATAGGTCCCTGTTCATCTGTCATTGTCTGCTGGGTTCCCCATCAGTAACAACACACTTGGGCCAGGAGAACCGGGCTGAGTATTAGGCTATCCAGGATCCCTTGCCACAAGGACTAATACAGACAGCCCACGGAGGAGGATATACAACTGATCAGGGATGGGGAGGGGGGGAATTGGGGAATTCGGGATAACAACTCATTGTTTGCCCACTAAATAATGTAACTCATTATGGACAATAAATATATATTTTAAAAAATGCCAGCTCATACCACTATCTCTGCCCAGAAGCCAAAACATATGTGGGAAGAATGCAATTCCTGCAATCAGGGAGAAAATATTTAACCCAACCATCCCCAGAAACTAAACTGTGTACTTATGAATATGCCCACCTGAGCTAATCCATCAAGATCTGCCCTGAGGTCAGAGAGTTTATATGAGCCACTTCTCTATGTAAATGTGATCAGGGGAGGCTGACTCACTCATAGGACATGGTGCTTGTCTCGCCAGCATGATAGCATCTTCTGTTCATGTCACTCTGACCTCCATCTTCTGCATATCCTTGTTGGCTGAAGGCTTCACCCAGGATAAAAGCTGGATCTTGCACCTTGCAAGAATGTCAGGGAGAACAGGGCATGGATGGGATAAGGTGATGAGCTTATCATGTTTGGGTGGGACCTCAAGTTCTCTGCCCAGCACTTGTCAGCATTTCAGGTTGGAGGTACCTCAAGCCCATGAATCCAGTTCCCACAATAAACTCTATTCCAAAACTGCTGCCATAACCAGGGGGAGTCCTATGCTTGGGCCAAGCCCTCAGATTCAGAACATTTTCCACATTTCCCAAGCACATTGCCCTCCTCATCATGGCTCCTCTCATACCCACAAGCTCTCTACCCTTGCAGGACACACCAGACAGACGGACTGAACTCCAAGGCCAAGACGAGAACCATTTACTCTGCACTACTTGTTCAACAGTATTTGACTCCTATGTCCCAGCCTCAACTCTTGCCTCCCCAGTAACACACCCCAAGGTGCTAACACATAGGAAACACAAGGTGAGGAAAGCCACACCTGAGAACAGCCTCTCTGATTTGGCTCTGATGTTCCCTGGCTTTCACAGCATGGGAACCTAGACACATCGCTTGCTTCCCAGGGTTCCCAGCTTCAGAGCACCTTCTTGGAAGGCCCAGTTCAAGCCCACCTCCTCCAGGAAGCTTTGCCTATTTCCTGCTGGAAACTCACTGAGCCTTCCCAGGGCCATTTCTTCCTTCCTTCTTTCTTTTTCTCTCTTTTCTTGCTATGTTCTGGCTTTCATCCTAACACCTAGCAAGCCTTGCCAACATACGTACAGGTCAGCCCCATGGGCACTGAATAAATCCTCCACCAGGAGTATTTGTGCCCACAAGTCTGGTGACATCACAAAGCCAAATTTCAGGCTGCATAGTGAGACAAGGGTAATTCTCCTCTAACTTGAGACCTTCAGCTGGTTTCCTTCCTGTGCCTTAACTCCTCCTAAAATAAACCTCACAATTCCTAATTTCTCCCTAAATTCAATAATTTCTCCCTCCTGAGTCCATTTTTATTTAATACCTTGTCAAAAAATAGGATGAGGACTCAAAAGTAGGTGTTCACATATGTATATATTTGAATATATTTATGGATATAGATATATTTGAATATATTTATGGATATGTGTATGTATATATACACATATGCATATATACACATGTGTATATATATACATATATATGCATAGAGATTTAAAACTTGCATCTGAAAGGTCATTCAAAAAAGTGAACATTTTGAACAAAAAAATCCTGTTCTAAAGAAAAATGCCTACAGTGAAAGTACATGAGAATGTTGAGAATGAATGCTGGGAAAGGTATGATGACAAGAAACTAACCGAAATCAATGAAACAAAATTGTTGCAAGATGTAAAAATTAAAGTCCAGTGGGGTGGGGACATGCTTGTCACCCACCCCAGCACTCAGGAGGTGGAGGCAGGAGAATCAGAAGTTCAAGGCCAGCCTGGATTTATATATTATTTGAGCTCCAGCCTGTCTGTCTGTCTGTCTGTCTGTCTGTCTGTCTGTCTGTCCCCCCTCTCTCCATATGTATATATAATCTTTCTCTGAAGGTCTGGACACAGAAAAGATACATCCTATAAAAATCTTTAAAAGCTTTCCAGTATCATTTTAACCTCAGAAGCCCAGATGTACCTGAGACTGGAAAGTACTTGGTACAGTCACTGGTGTGCTAGGTTGTCATTTCATCTCATGGGACAATGTACTGTCTGGTACCTTACCTAGTGAGGCTGTGTACATTCTTCACCAGGCTGAGAGGGAAGAAGTCTTGTCATGATTCCAGCCACCACCATTTCAGTGTCTGGGATCTGCTAGTATGGAATAACGGTGATGAACTGCAGAGCTTTCCGCCGATAAAGCTAGGGAGCAAATAGAGTTTAAGGGCTGCTATTATTATTATTATTGTTGTTGTTGTTGTTGTTATTTTTGTTATTGTTGTTGTTGTGAACCAGGTCAAGGGACAGAGATATAGAAGAATCAATTCTCAGAGGTCTGTTTCTAGAATATGCTAGAGAGTCCCATGGGTCCCGCTTTCCATCCTAGGGAGTCAGGGTCAATTGGACTCACTCCTCCACCTCATGCAAGGGGCAGTCCTCTCCTTGGTGGGTTGACATGCCTGGCTTGGAGTCTGCAGTGAGTGGACTGTTGCCAGGGAAACACAGGATGCTCAGGCTGGACCACTGGACAGTCAGCAGCTCTCTCTATATAGCTGGCTACCCTGGGCCCTCACTCAGCCTCTTTTCCATGTCTGGCCTGACAAGGCGCATTTGTCTATTATAACACCTAAAGGATGCAATAGGTCAGGCCATGTGACACATAAGTGAAAATAACAAGGTCTCTGTCCAATCTGAGCCTAGTATATACTTCCAGAGTTACATGCCTTTAGGGGGCGATAGACACCTATGTTGTCAGCTTAAAACCCTCACCCCTTCCTGGCTCTACCAGGCAGGCAGTGTCCCATGAGGAACGTGAGTGTAAATGCTGTGATGGGCACCTCAGGTAGTCCTCTGGTGAGTTAAATAGAGACAAGTCTGGCCTGTGAAATTTCAGGAGACTTCATGGATATTACCTTTTCCCACAACACCACAGGAATTGTTCACAGCAGGAACATCCACATTACAAAGAAAACCAGCACCCCTGCCCTCTGAAACATTTCACCATTCACTCCCAATCTCAGCTCTTTCAGCAGATTAGAGAATATTTCACAGTCTGCCTTTTGATGGGGAGGAAGGAATCTTTATCTGGAAGTTGATGAGACCAAAATTTTCAAGGTGTCTTTTCTTCTCAAAGTGTTTGTTCCCCCTTCCAGGTGTAATGTCTGAAGCCCTGAATATAGTGATCTGTACTGGGTGAGAGGGAAGTAATTCCAGAACATAGGAATGTGTTGTCACTGGAAACAAATGTATGATGGTGATAGTTATTCTGATACATCTTGGAGCATTTTAACTGCTAACTCATATATTGCATTCAGGACATTCTTGGGAAATGTACTGTTAGAGTAAAATTAAAATTAAAATAAAAGTAGAAAATCTCAAGGCAAGAGGGAGCTAATTATTAATAAAAGGAAATAAAAAAGTGAAATATCTAATCCAGAATGGTATATTGGTATGCGCCTCTCCCACCTCACCCTGCTGCTATAATCTTGCCTTTGTTTCCCTGTAATCTTGCATCTGTGGATAAGCACAGTAAATACTGAGAATGGCCTGGCCATGGGTTCTATAGATATGGAAAGAATGTGCAAATGCCCTGGTTACTGGAAAAGCCTGTAAAGATTCCCTGAATTGTGATGCATGTTTGGATTCCCTTAAAGGATCTGCTGAATTTAGCACTTGGCTCACTGCCTCTGTCTGGCTATGGATACGCATTGAGCCCTGAGCATGCCTGGTTATTTTTAATAAAACCCTTTGCGTGTTGCATAGGAGATTTGGTCAGAGTCTTCTTTTGAGTCGGGGGTCCGGGGTCCTAACAGTACAAGAAGGTAGAAGAGACCCATCTTGAAGAAAGTTCTATATTTAATAGCTCCAATGACTATGTTCTTGGGAAAATATATGGAACACACAAAGCCTCACTGTTCATCCCTTTTCACAGTGTTATGTGAACCAATAATACTTTTTAAAGAATGAAAACTTTTACAGGGCAGAGTCAACCTTAACCCTGACCACATCAAATGAGGATGCCTTCGTTTCCTGTGTTCCTGTTTCAGTCGTTTCTTTGAACATTGGGAAATATTTTAAGAAAGCTTCAAGCTTCAAGACAGAGTGTTTCACGAGAAGGGGAGTTTAAGGGAAGAAGAAAGACTTAGGTCTTGCCCAAGGATGCAAGATGAGGTTTGAGAAGCCCCAAACTTAAGAGAAAGAAGGAAGATAGCACTCTTGTCCAGAGAGGTAAGAGGGGGGCTTGAGAAGCTCCCAAACTTTCAACTAAAGTCTTTGGTAAGAGATATTTCTTCCCCCAAATGACCTAGTGACCAGGATGAAAAATTGAAACTACACTTCATAAAAGATATTTATTTTTCCACCCCCTTCTTCCTGTTCAAAATGAAACCCTAACATTTTTTTTCAGTGTGATATAATTAAATAACTAAAGGATTTATCTCCATAACTTTGATCACTCTGGCAGTTTGTAGAGTGTGATTTGTGCCTCATAAAGGATGTCACAATGGTAGGCATTTCTTACAGGCACAAACAATTACATTTTAATTTAAAATATTTAAAAACAACCATCCAGAAACATCAACTGTCATTTCGTGCTGAAGGAACAGGAAGTGCGCTCATTAGGGAAGTCTTAACTGAAAGAGGAAGAGTGAAAGACCATCTCTGAGAATTCTCTCTAAACAAAGCATGGTAGTAAATGTCCTATAAAACAGAATATGGGGCTTGCTTTTAGAGAAGTCTATTCTGGGTATCATCTCATGCTTTGTTTTTTTTTTTTTTTTTTTTTTTCATTATAAAAAGAGTCTTTTCAGAAATGGCTCTTTATCCAGGGTGAAACACCTCCCTTTCTGTTAATGGAACATCTTACCTTCAGCTTGGAAACAGCCAAGCATGTGATGATTTTGTTGTAGAAATATCCAGTAACAAACAGACAAAGCCTTCGCAGCAAGAGGAGAGGGGAGTTTAATTTACACCTGGGCCTGGGCCTGAGCCCGGGAGGTCCAAGCATAAATGAAGCATTGGCCCCGAACCCCGGTTACAAAGAGATTTTATAGTAGGGCACAGAGATGTGTACTGACATGAGGCATGTAAATTAACAAGCACAAGCAAGTGGATGCCTACACCTAGCAACTCACACATTTACAATGGGTTTGGGGAAGTTCAGATAATCCTCCCCAGGAACTCTCCGGCCTCAACTTTTCCTAACTTCCTTATCACAGTTAAAGCAATTACTTCTTTTGTCTCACTGAACTTCAAAGCTCTGGTAGTTTCTCACCTCATGCTATGTGACTGGCCATCTGTGGCCTGCAGAATGTAACAATGAATACAGGGGAGGTGGCAGTGAGCTCAAGCTCATTTTGCTATAATAATTTGTGTTGGAGGAAGAAAATATTCCCCACCCCCATCCTTCCCAGTCTCTGAGTGGGGCCAGTGAAAGGACCTGGTGTTGTTTTCATCATCTGTGGAGTTCTCTTTATTGGAAAACAGACAGCTGGGAGAATTTGTGTTGGGGGCGATTCTTCTTTCTTGAGGGGATGATAACACAACTAAAATTATGGACGCATAAAAGCTGCAGGTTCTCTATAATGGGCCCTGCTCAGTATTATTAATAACAGTGCACAGACACTTTTACATTGGCAAGTGATTTCAATCATTTTTAGCACGTAGTGGCTGAGGAGGTTGAGTGAGCTCCTCTGTCTCTCTGCAAGATTGCGTCCCAGTTACATAAAGTTTTTTTGAGCTGGGAGGAAATTCCCAAGGCTCATTCAAGAAATATTTTTGAATTATTTATTCAAGAAATATTTTCTGCTTGCCTACATAGACATATCATCAGTGTGCATAGGTAGCGGTATACATGAGATATGACATTGTCTCATTTAATACTATCATATATAATACAATCTCATTAGATAGGTACCAAAATTATTTTCTTCCAGATAAGGAATATGGTAACGTGACCAAGATGACATAATTCACAATTGTAGCACACAGGTGACAGATTGAGGGGCCTACATTCTTGATCAATTCCATAAGTTGATTTTAGAGCCTAAAGACGCTCTGACTGTAGCCTTTTCACAGACAAGAAAAAGTGTGGGAGTCAGAAATTATGATAAAGATTATGTTAAAAATCAGAATACAGCTGGAGGGATTGCTTAGTGGTTAATGCTCTTGCTTGAAAAGCCTACCAACCCTGGTTTGATTCCCCCATACCCATGTAAAGCCAGATGTACAGCGGCGCATGTATCTGGAATTTGTTTGCAGTAGCTGGAGGCCCTGGCATGCCCATTCTTTCTGTCTGTCTCTCTTCTCTCTAGCTTTCTCTGCTTGCAAATAAATAAAGTATTAAAAAGATTCTCAAGGACCTGTCTATTTTAAATGACATTAGCAGAAACAATGACCACATACCCAGCTGCCACCTCCACCCAGGTCCTTTTCAATGAACTGCTCCTCACTGATTGACACTGACTTATGAAATATAAATGAATATGCCTCCCCAGCGTAGGACCTTTAGATCAATCTTCCCAGCGGATTCCCAGGGCATGTCCAGCACTCTCTATTACCTCTTAACTTGCTATAAACTCAGTTTTTCTGAGTATCCCAGCAAGGCCAAAGGCTATCAACTACAGTCTGCTTGTCACCAAACCCTTTTGGATAGAGGATCAGCAGAGGTTATAACAAATTGATCCAAAGGGAACACCAAGCTTCTTCCTATAATATCTTGTCACCTGCAGCCTTAGAATGAAGAGTTTGACAGGTCTTTTATACCTAAACTGTCAAAGCATTCATTGCACCACGAGTCTCTAGTTCACAGGTAAAATTGGTCATTTTCAGCAGGCAGGAATAGCAAAACTCAACTCAGCCACTTTTTTTTGAAGGTCTCAAATGGATTTAAATTTAGTTAGTAAAAGTACTAACTAAAAATGTGGAGAACTGCATGTGTTCTCTGTGTGAGAGTTCTGTAATTTTATAAGAAAAGGGCTTCGTTATGATGTGAAAGCTCACATGATTGGTTATGATAAGAAGACACCTACAATTGGATATGGTGAGAAGGCACATATTGGTTGTCATGAGAAAGCATATGTGATTGGTTATAATGAGAAAGCATATATAATTCAAAAGATAGGGGTATTAGCTCATTCTGAACCTCAGGAAAATCACTAAACAGTTGATGCTCTCAGCAATTATATTAGTCACCATAATGTTAAATATATGTTAACGATAAAGTAGATAGATACAAGTATGCTACCATATAGTGCCACAGTGCTTACCTTCTTGAAGAATAAACATTCAAAACTGGAGTGAGCAGTCACTAACATAAACCTTGTGAGGTAGCTGGGTATAGTAGTGTATGCCTCTAATCCCACTCCTCAGGGGGCTGAGGAAGGACTACTACTTGTTAAGGTCAGCCTAGGCTACATACTCTCTCATTCTCAAAAAAAAAAAAAAAAAAAAAAACCCAAGAGAATTTTCCACGTGTAGAATCAGACAAGATGTCATTACCAGTGTCCACTATTGAAGAATCTAGCTCTGCCCTCATTTTGGCCCTGATGTCATGTTATTTCTCAATTTAATGCCTCACTTGTGACATCGTAACCCCTGATCCTCACTGTAAAACTCTATTAACTCTGTATAGACAACTGCACAGTTCCATACTGTGTTCTTGAATAACCTTATTTAGGTTTTTGGCATACATCTTCTTGGCCCCCAAATTATTATGTCTTTCTTTTTCAATTATCGAATGTTGTCCTCCACAGCTTCTTTACTTGATTAATTGATTTTCATCCTGGAACCTTAGTAAGATTTTACATAACCAGATATTAATAACCACCAGAAAAAAGAGATTGTTATTGGGGTACCTATCACTGCTTTAACTTCTGTGGTATGTACATTCAAAGTTTTAGAGGCAGTGTGAGGGGAGCTTTTTTTGGTCACACAACATTGAAAAGTGATTTTTTAAAAACTAAAGCTTAGGAGTATCATTTAATATAATCCTTTTTTAGAGTGTATTAATTACCTTTCTCTGACAAGAAGCAATTTAAGGGAGGAAAGCTTTACTTTGGCTCATGGTTTGAGGGTACAGCCCATACTGGTGGAAGAGGATCTCAGTAAAGGCAGCAGGAACACAAAACAGCTTATTCACATCTCAGCAGATCAGAAAGCAGAGAAAGAGGAGTGTCTGTAGTCCACTGGATTCTTTTTCCCTTGAATATTCACTTCCAGATCCTAGCTCATGGGACTGTGACATCCACTTTCAGGGTGGGTCTTTCCACCTCTGGTAATCTTTTGAAACACTCACACAGATATGCCTAAAGATGTGTCTACTAGGTGACTCTAAACTCAGTTGAACTGAAATTTGCAGACCTATTTGACTAAGGCCATACTGGAAAGGATGTAATTGATTTCTCACCCTAGCCAAATTTCTGGCATGTAACCTTTGTACCAAAAGCCAAAGTCCTTACTAGATTTAGTAAGAACTCCAAATGTAGTTAGTTACTTTGGCTTATTTTGGCATATCAAATATGAGGCTAAGAATGGTTGCATGAAAAACCACATTTAATTATTATAAAAATTCTCTTGGCCAGAAACAGTTATCAGCTCTATCATGTAGGTAAGGAAACTGATGTTATAAATTTTTTCCGAACCCATATAGCAAGTGGAAAAGAATCCAGAACCTATGTGTTTATGTAGTCTCAGATACTGTTTCCCGTGTGACATAAAAATGATATCATTATCTTCGAGACACACTAATATAAATCTTATTAAAATATTCAAGATGAAGGCTCTAAGTTGATTTCTATAGACACACCCTAAAGCTTTAATTTAGAAAATAATAGAATTTGTATGACTCAATCAAGCTAGGTCATATTTTAAGTCTTCAAAACAAATGTTTAAACTGAGGAATATTTCTGACATTTCATTTATTTACTGTGTTTGAGGTGTAAAAGAGATTTGAATACCTTTGGCAATAATGTGATTTGTGTTTTGGATAACAAATACCAACCATATCAATCATTTCAACATTTTCTTACAGCTGTTTTCTAGATGCTCATTGCTAGGATAAAACAAATAAATGAAAGTGAAATCTGAATATAATGACTCTTATATATCACAGTGATAGTCACATGGGCATATGTGGGAGAAAAAGAGAATTAGTTTTTCTTTTGCAAAGCAGCTAAGAGAAAACTTCCAGCACTGATGACATCATTTCTGTTATTTCTCTTCATGGGTGTGTATGGCCTTCTTCTGCAAATTGTTTTAGTTTCACATTAGTAGCTTGGAAAATAACCTTCTGTTTCATCAGAGATTCATTCTAATGATGCATAGATGAATTGTTATGAAGAGAAGTACAGCCCACACCTTCAGGCACCGAGTGAAAGGGCTTTATTCTATAGTCAGAAGGAAATCACGTCACATCAGAGCCCACTGGGTAAGAAGGCTGAAATCTGCCAGCCTTCAGACCTACCTGAGACCTGGCTTGAGAAATTTTTCATAGATATTTTCTTCATGGAAAATCAATTTGTGCTATATGAGTCAATCAGTCAGGAATGGCCAGGTATGTGGGAAAGAGTTTTGCACAGCCTTGGATCCAGATAGACCTATGCCCATCACCATAGTCTTTGCTTGGCATTGGAGTTTCTACTTTTCCATCAACATGACATGGAGTTTAGGTAACAGAGGTCTAGCATGATTGTGTATCTGAAATGAGTGGCATAATGTTAGGTACACAGTGAATAGTGACTGTCAGTGCCTCTCACCTCCAGCTGTGGGATGGGCTGTGTGGGTGACTGAAAATGCTGACAGCTTGGGTTGGTAATCCTTTCAGAGCAAGCTTTAATCTTCATCACCCTCAAAGCACAATGAAACTTAAATCAGCCCTTCAGTAGATCTAGCTGGGGTTAATGGGTAACTATATTAGATATTTTTCCCTTTGTTGTGACAAGATATCAGAAGCCTTATTTTGGCTTATAGTCCATCATGGTGGGAAAGGCATAATGAAAAAGTTGATCACATTTCAATCCATAGTCAGGAAGCAGAGAATAGTGGATGCTGGTGCTCATTTCATTTTCTTCTTTGTATTCTGTCTGGGACCTCCAGCCCATTGAATTTTGCTGCCTACAGTTAGAATAAGTCCTTCCATATCAAGTAGCCTAAACTAGAAACTCTCTCAGAGACATACCAAAAGGTTTACCTCCTAGATGGAATGAGATCCAATCATATTGACAATTGAGATTAATTATCATAATATGCTGCAGGTTTATAAGGAAGAGAAAAAAAAGCATGGAAGGGAGGGTAAATGAAGTAGTGTGATGGTTAAGTGTAATGGTTAAGTTTTGTTGTCAACTTGACCTGTTTAGTAATCCACAGGACTCTTCTTTGGGGTCTCTGAGGTTGCTTACAGGAAGGATTAAATAAAGGAGGAGGTCCCTCTTCCAGAGTGAGCCCTTCCTCCAGAGTGGCTGCCCTCTCAGTTAGGGACAAGATGTAAGGAAGCTTAAGGGGAAGGAAATCTTTCTCAGTCCCCCTTTCTCCTTTCTCCTCCCCATCACTCGCCTGCTTTTTTGCTGGTGTGTATGGTGCTGGTGATAGCTTCTCTCTCTCTTAGCTGTACTTGTGAAAAGGGGCAGCCTCTTTCACCATTATGAAACTTTCCCTGGATCTGTAGCTTCAATAAATCCCTCCCTCCCATAACTATGCCTGGTGTGGAGATTCATCCCAGCGGCTTGTGGCTGACTACCACAAGGAGCCATCAAGAGAAGAGAACCAAGAGCCAGAGAGGGGACAGGATGAGGAAGCAAGGAGCAAAGTGCCACACCAGGAAGAGGTGAAGGCCAAAGAAAACAGTGTTTCACCAAAAATGGGGTAAAACTTTCTGTAGACTATAGCAGAAAGCACACAGAGGTCTCTATCCATTCTAGAAGTCTCTGTCCTTCCAGCCTGACCTTAGTAACTAATGGGCATTGATCATTGTGAGTGGACATCATTAATGAGTGGACGTCTGTGTTAGTTAGATTTTCATGGCTATAATAAAATAACCAAGAAAAACTTAGAGGAGAAAAGATTCAATCTGACTCCATTGGTTGCGGGCCCATGACAAGGGAGAAGAGGTATGGTGAAGGAGTGCTTACCTCCTGGCAGCCATGTATAAGAGGTGGGTGAGGCGGTAGGAAGGAAAGGAAAGAGAGAGAGAGAGAGAGGTACTTATAAATATATCTCTATAACTCTATAGCTATATAAAGATATACCTTTAATGGCATGCTCTAGTGACTTACTTCCTCTATACAATCCCCGCCTACTAATAGACCATTCATCTTCCATCTTATCAATGGACCAATGTGTTGATGAGTCAAAGTCCTCGAGATCCAATCATTTCTCAAGGTCACTCCTCTGGAACACTGCTGTATGGAAGACCAAGTGTCTAACACACAAGTCTTTAGGGGACATTTCACATCCAAACCACAACTTCTTCAGAGTTCAAGAAACATTTTCTTTTCTTTTTTAATTCTCTTCAGGTTCCAGGGAATAAACTGCTTTTTTAAGACAGCATAAAACAGATTCAGAGATCCAAAGAGCACAAATCATTTAGAAAAGTATTTTCAAGCGAATTCATAGGTTTTTCTATTCAGGATGACATCAAGTAACCTTTTAGACTTTTTTTTTTTAGTTCTTCCTTGGTGAGGTGAAGATCTTTAAAGATCATAAAAGAGAGAAGAAAAATTTTACCTGAGGAGGAAAAGACTGAAAACAAAAGAGTACCTCCAAAGTTCAACCTCCGTGAACATGACCTTCATGCTGGTTCTATCCAGGGCAGTCAGCCTCTCTTTTCTAGACATAAAAGTGATTGACAGATATTGCAACTAAAGCATCTTTTTCATTTGGGTCACTGAAAAAAAAATCTCTTCTGTTCGTCAGCAAAAGTATTACAAAGCAATAACCATAATGCGTCATCTTTTTTTGTTAAACATAAAGATTGATGAATATATTTCCTTTTCTTTTGCAGATAAACACTGTATCCCCTGGCATTGTTTCACCTTTACCCTTTGGGGTGATGCTTTTCAAGGGATCATAGTCAACTTTACGTTGGTAAATAAAAGAAAGAATAGGTTACTAATGGGTGCCATTTGAATATATTAAGTTTTATTTAAATTCGGCATGTAAATAACACCTAATGTAATGACAGGCACTGAGGTTAGCAGCTTGGATTCATAACTCGATCAGCTATCTCAGTGCTGTGTAACCTTAGGTGACTTTTCTGTGCCTCACTCTCCAAGGTTACATGGTGGTGCCGTGACTTGAATAAAATGTCCCTTATAGGCTCATGTGTTAGAATTCTTGTTCTCTTAACTGGTGGCGATTTGGGAAGCTTGTGGGCCCTTTGGGAGGTGGAGTCTTGCTGGATGAGGTGTGTTGCTAGGGGCAGGCTTTGGGGCAGTAAAGGACGGTTCAAGCCCAGCACTCAGACTCCTTCCTCCTTATTGCTGTGCAGATGTGATGCTCAGCAGGATGACTGCTCCTAACATGTTTCTGCCATCGTGTTGAAACTTTCCCTCCAAAGTGCAAATTGTAATAATCCCTTTCCTTCTGATTGGGTGTTTTTTTTTTTCTCAGCAGTGAAAGGAATGCAAGGTGTCTCCTCTACTGATCTTTCACAAGGTTTTCTTGAGAAAAAGATTTTTTTTCTAATTTTTTTTCCTGAACCCAGACCTGCCATTTTCAGTGAGACTGGCCAGCCAGTAAGCCCCAGATACTCTCTGAGTTCTGCTCCCCACAGGACTGAGAT
Organism: Zapus hudsonius; assembly: GCA_004024765.1. Classification (NCBI taxonomy): domain Eukaryota; kingdom Metazoa; phylum Chordata; class Mammalia; order Rodentia; family Dipodidae; genus Zapus; species Zapus hudsonius. The sequence continues at coordinate 43,673 of PVHP010008937.1, forward strand.
TACAGGCATGCATGGCCATCCTTAGCTTTTTAAAATAAATAATTAATTAATTACTTGAGAGAGATAGAGAAAAAGGCAGAGAGAGAGAGAGAGAAAAAGAGAGAAAGAGAGAGAGAGATTGAGAATGGGCATGCCAGGGCTTCTAGTCACTGCAAATAAACTCCAGATGTATGCACCACTTTGTGCATCTGGCTTTATGTGGGCACTGAGGAATCGAACCTGGGTCCTTAGGTTTTGCAGACAAGCACCTTAACCACTCAACAATCTCTCCAGCCCCAGCATTTATTTTTAAACATGGGTGCTGAGGATTGAGCCCAGGCTCTCACGCTTTCTGTGGCAAGTGCTCTTACTTGCTGAGCCCTCTCCTCAGACCTTTAAATAATTTTGAGGAACAAAATGAGTTTGATCAAAAAAGGTTACTATTTATGATATGATACAAACTGTGTTTCTTCTCTCTACTTAAAGTTATAATTAAACATTTTTATATGTGCCAACAATAAATATCCACACATGTATGGGAGGTATATCATTCTCCAAAATTATTGTAAGGGGTTAAAATATACATACAAACACTGAAGGGCATGGATATAAGTTCTTCACTTTCTAACTCAATTAGGATTGGAGAATTAAAACTTCTGACTTATAGACATCATGGTGATTACTTGAAGAATATTAAAATAGTCTATTATGCTGAGTGTGGTGTCACATATTAGTAGACCCAGTTACTTAAAAGGCCGAGGCAGGGGGATTGCTTTGATCAGGAGTCCCAGGCCAGCCTGGGCAACATTATGAGAACCAGGATAAAATCCACAAAACACTACCTTTATTAACAATTGATATGAGTTGTTCTTAGCATTGAGAAAAACAATTTTCCTATGAACAGCTGACTTCTCTGAAATCACAATTGAATGAGTATTCCTATCAGCCAATTACCTCCTGTGTCCAAAGGCAACAAGCAAAATTCAAGATTCAGAAAATCTCCAAAAACAATTTGTGGGTTCTACAGATTTAAAAGCACATTTGACTTCGTATCCCGAAAACAGCAGAGCCATCAGATTAGGCAGCATTATCAGGCTCTGCATGAATGACTTGGTACAATTTTTCTGTCACCTTCATTCTCAAATTTATATATTAATGACAGCCTGAAAATGGATGAATCATAGGTAAAAAAAAAAAAAAACACAATGGTCTTTTGCTGGAAATAATAAAAAAAAGAAGGTCCCTTTGAAACAGCAGGCTTGGGAGGGGGGAAGAGAGGAGATGAAGGTGATCACTGACGTAGCTTCCACCCAGCAGGAAATGTCTATCTCTTCCCACTGACAAGCAGGCATGGGGTGAAACAGAGGGCAAACCACAGCACTTCCTGAGTCTGTCTCCTGTGTAGGAGCTACACTCACCTGCTCTGTTCAAGGGAAAGGTAGAAATGAGCTTCTGACTACTAATAGTGGTTACCTGGGGGAAAAGAAAACCTAAACAGGGTCATGCATGAAACCTTTTCGCTTCTCTCTGCAGATTCTTGAATTATTTTATGCTTCCATTATTGTGTGTATGTAGGTGTGCTAGGTGCCTGTGGGGGTGTGTGCTTGTATGCACATGGGTGCATAGGTATGTCACATATATGTGCAGGTACGTGGGCACCGATGTACCCACATATGTGTGGAGGCCAGTTGGCATCAGGTGTGCTTATCAGTTGCTCTACACCTTATTTGTTTGAGACAAGGTCTCTCACAGCACCTGGAGTTCATTGATTTGGACAGCCTAGAGGTTCCAGTAAACTCTAGGGATCCACCGTTCTGTCTTCTCTGAACTAGGATTACAAATTCAGGCCATCCTGCTTGGCATTTACATAGGTACTCAGGGTCAAACTTGAGTCCTTATATTTGCATAGCAAGTACTTTACTAAATGAGCCATCTCCCCAGCTCCATTTTGAAAGAGCCTATATACACAGAGAGACAGACATCATAGCAGGCTGTTGTATTGTCACTTAAATTTAAAAGGTGCACAATAACGGTTATAAAAAAGGACATATTTGGGGGCTGGAGAGATGGCCTGCTAAGTACCTTGAACTGCTGAGTCATCTCCCAGCCCGGCTACTGTTACTTTTTTAATGATGACACCAGGCAAACTAATTTACTAGACATCATGTTGGTTTGATTAAACTTACTTTACAGCTAAATGTCCAGTAAGTCTAGAATGTCTGTTGCACCTGAGATTGTCACAGGTAAGTTCTGAGTCCTTGCTCTTTCAATCACTGGGAGACAGGCACGTCACATCTTCCCAAAGATGTCTCTGACTCAGGTGCAAGTGCAACCCCTGAGGACCCTGTCTTTAGACAGTATCATCATCATCTTCATCGGTGCCTGTCTCCTCCTCTTCGGAATCAATTAAGCCACCTGACAGTATAATTATTATCATTATACTCTCATTGAAGACCATTTTCATATAAATATATTAATGTACATTGAGCTGCTTCTTCTATACCTCACTTCATTCCTATTTCTCATCCTTCTTTATGTCCATTAGTTCCTTTGTGCCCCTAAATAGTTTTGTTTCTATTTTTATGCTGACATAATATATATGATTTAATGTATCTCTATGAAATATAGGATCTACAAGTGAGAGAGAACACATAATATATATGTCCTAGCCTGACTTAATTTGCTTAATATGATTATCTCCAGTTGCATCCACTTTCCCGTGAATGATATTTGTTCATTATTCATGGCTGAAAAAAATCCATTGTGTGTGTAAACCTCACTGTATCCATTCCCCTATTGATGGACAGCTAGGTTGGTCCCATAGCTTAGTTATAATGGAAAGTGCTACAGTAATCATGGATGTGAAAAGGATATCTGTGATATGATGACCTGGAATCTTTTAGATGAGTTTGTGGAAAAAAGAGAATCCATGTGTGCTGCTGGTAGGGATGTAAACCGCTTCACCCTCTATGGAAATCAGTATGGAAGTTCCTTGAACAACTGAAACTAGACATACCACCTGACCCAGATGGTGCAGGTTTTAAACTTGAAAGACAAACATAGTTGTCAGCCAATGTTCCTATGAGAGAGATCAGAATAAGAGGGTGTTCATAAGAATTAGATGCACTCCAATCTTGCTTTGTCCCCAGAGAGCACATGCCATGATCCAGTCCTGGGGTTCATATTCCATGTAAAGGCAAAAAATTCAAGAAAGCCAACAGGGCACAGGCAGCAATTTATAAGACCAAAGACAGGACTAGGTACATCTGCATTGAAATTTTATACCGTTTTCCTAATCAAAGCTTTTAGACAATGCTTTCTATTTTTAATGATGACACACTAGTAAGAGTTCTTTTAAAAATATAGGGAGGAGGAGGAGGAAGAGGAGGAGGAGGAGGAGGAGGAGGAGGGGAAAACAAAGATGTCATTACAAAATTAATCTTCAAGTTCATTATGTTCATCCAAGCACTTACACCAAAATTCACTTTTTCTTGTCACTGGCACAGTGACTAATCCTAAACTTCATAAATATGTAGTTACTATGAGTTAATAAATATTCTTTGAGAAAAAATTATTATGGAACCACCAAGTGCCCCCAGTTAGTCTCAGGTACCAAACTATTCCATTTTATCCCACAAATGCATATGATTTATAGTCAATTTTAAAAAGAAAGAGAAGGAACAATGATCACTTTCTCACACTTTGGTTCTCCTTACATCTAGAACGAGATCACTTCAACAAGTTGGTGGACTGATTAAATAACAACATGACTGACTGCACCCATGAGGGAATCTAGAGTGTTCATTACACTTGAGTCTGACTGACTTCCTCTATTCTCACGAAAACCAACTTCCCTGACCTAAAACCCCATGTTGTTCACATCTATCGAAAGTAACCCTGGGAAAGAAAAGCCTGGGCAGGGAATTCCAAGCAATCATTCCCTCCTCTTTGTAATGCAGCACTTACTTCCAGAACTTTCAAGACAGAGAGCAACACTTCTTTTAAGCACTGGAGGTTTGTATTGGAAACAATCCATGAAAATACAAATAAAAGCCCACCTTCATAAATCTTGAGGATCATATTCATTGGGTTACTCAAAAAATTTTCCAATTTTATCGGCATGGAGCTCACAGTATTTTTTTTTCTGTCTTCAATTTATCCATGATAAATTGTAGCAGCCACTTTTGAAGTATTCAATTCTCCCCTTTAGTTACCAATTACTATGAAATTACATTTGATTTCTGCAGTCCAAAACAAGGAAATATGAGATCCCAGAATCCTGCGATAACCTTGTTGTCATAAAAGCAAAATCATAATGTATGCTTTGCTGCAGAGGGAGTTTAGTCTCCACATCCAGACAGAATCAGCTTTGAGATCTAAAAAGTTTCTGCAGGTCACTGAGAAATCAAGTTGGAGCTGAGCTGGAAGCTGTTCTCTGTTGACTGTCAAGTTGCAGGCACAAGCCAGACAACCTGGTGACAGCCAATCACAAGCCGATAGCTGGGGAGGTCATAAGCCTTGGGAGGGAACCACTGCTCTTTCTGGTTAAGTTGGATATACTAGGCCCACCAAACTGCCCTCTAAATACTTACGTTTATGCCCATACATTTATGATGCTCTCTCTTTTGGTTAGAGAAACTTTCCTTTTTATATGGCAGTGGTCACTGGAGTGACTCAGAACTGATCAAAGTACTGAGAAGTGACAGTGGAGTGCTCGTCACTAAGTGAGACATCTCTATCACACCCTCCAAGCCTCAGGGACCATTGTGGAAGAGCTGGTAGAAAGAATGTAAGAGCCAAAGGATGGGGAGGAGTGCTTTGGAATACTGTTTCCAGATGCAAAGCGGCAGAGATACCTATGTATGGAAGCAGAAGGGGCTGAGGCTACCTATGCAAGGCCTGCATAATAGGAGAAAAAATGATGGCATCAAAATAGAAGAGAGACTAGTTGCAAAGAAGGAGGGGGATGGAGAGATGACTCAGCGGTTAAGGCACTTGCCTCCAGTGCCTAAGGCCCTGGGTTCAATTCCCCAGGACCCACATAAGCCAGACCCAGAAGGTGGTAGCCCTGGTTCTCTCTCTCTCTCTCTCTCTCTCTCTCTCTCTTTCTTTCTCTCTATCTCTGTATCTCTGCTTGAAAATGAATAAATAAAATATTTTTTAAAAGAAAAATAAGAGGTAATCATGGACTGTTTCTAAAAAAATATTAAAAGAAGGAGGGATTCAGTGGAGGGGGGATTTGGGAGGGGGAGGAGGGGGAAAAGGGAGGCTGATGGGAGAGGATCATGATCACACATAATGTCTATATGTATGGAAGTTGTCCATAAGTTTCCAAGGAGAGATCCAAGTCTGCCACTTAGTAGTTATGGAAGGAAGAGAGAAGTCTAATCTTCGACATTCCAGTGGTCTCTCCTCTCTCTCTCTCTCTCTCTCTCTCTCTCTCTCTCTCTCTCTGTTTGAGGATGTGAACGTGCACATATTTGGAAGTGCCACCAGTCATGTGAAGAACGCACTACAATGACAGAGATATGATGATCTTTCAATGAATATTAATCCCCATGAAATCTCACTGCAATTTGAAGTTAAAAAATAAAAAAAATAAAAACCCCCAAAAGGGTATATACATTACTGGGATTTGGCTACAAGGTTTTGAATGTGAAGATGGAAACGGAATAAGTTTTCACCCCCCTGTGTATGTGACCTTTTCTTTCCTTGACTGATGTATTGTCACATATGAGTTTCACCATCCTGCATAGATTTTTCGACCATCACAATATTTATCTGTCTCTGGGTAGATGGGTTCTGACTGAGTTACTCAAATACTGATTTCATTTCTCTCATATATGAAAGTGCACACAACCAGTCTTTGTTTCTGGACACATATCAAATTAAATCCATGTATATAATATAAATATACATGCATGTATATATTTTTGTATAAATTATATAAAAATATAATTTTTCTTATATATGGATATGTGAAAGGTTTTGAAGTGTCCTACGTATGAATAGAAGATTTCAAAAATGAGGCCAAGGGAAAGGATAGAAATGAATTTATTTGGCGTTACAGCAGGAAGCTGAAGTCTTAATAGGTAAAATGGCTTACCCTGGTCATAGAAATTACAAGCATGACTAGACCCAGAATTTTGGAATTTAGAGCCTTTTACTAACAGGAAGTCTTGAGAAAGTGAAGGACAAAACTAAAGAGACATTATGAAGTTTATTTCAGAGATCAGAAGGCTGGTAACTATCTCTGTCTATCTTAAAGAAGTTTCACCGAATTCCAAGCCAGAAGAGAAGGTGTAGCATTATGATTAGCCCTAAGATACTGGCCCTTTGGAGGGTCTTTGGTTAAGACCAAGGGCTTGACAGTGACCTCCACAAAAGGTAGTAGAGTCGAATGATTTCATGAATGGGACTCAAAAATCCAATGCTGCCCATATTGATAAGAGATTTTTAGAAATAGTCAAAGGGTTCTAGGGTGTTGTGTACCAACATGTGTTGGAAGCTTTTGGTCCCTAGTATGGTAACATTTAGATATGGTAGTGAGTCAGGCAAGCATGGGGAACAGATTAACGACTAAGGATGCTGCTTGGCTTGAGCAGGATACACAACCTCTATCCTAACAATGCACATGACAACCTGTTTGCAACCCAGGATCCTCTCCTGTATCCAGCTAGACTAATACATGCTTTACACAGTGTAAATAAGTTAACAGCCTTAAAAACGCCTAGGGAATACCACATTTCTATCCAGGCATGTCCCAGAACATATCTAGAGATCAAAGGAGGTGGGATTGATTAAATCTGGACTGGTTTGGGGTACATGCATAATATATGCATAACTATGTCCTTTGAAGTCTTATCGAGAATCTCCTGTAAGAGTTTGCACAATGGGGCATACATTTAAATAAAATGAGATGCATCATGGGAAAGGACATGAATGGGAGAAAAAAGCTTATATCAACCAGACATGTGATTTATCAATGCAAACTACATGCTCTGGTAACCAGTTCCTCCTTCTCCTAGGCCCTATAAAAGGAAACCTTAGGTTGGAGAGATGGTGCAGTGGTTAGGAATACTTGCTTGTAAAGCCTGACAGCTGGGTTTGAATCCCCAGTACCCCTGTAACACCAGATGCACAAAATGGTGAATGTATCTGGAGTTTATTCTGGTATTCCTGTCTTTCTCTCTGTCTGTCTGTCTGTCTCTCTTACAGCTCTTTTACAGGTCATTATTCCTGTCTCCTTTTGGACTTACTTTTTAACACAATTTCTTACTGCTTATTCAATTATTGAATAAGAATCCAAGAACCTGGAAACAGACAGAGACCACCAGAAGCAGTAGGATTATTATTGTTATTATTATTATTATTATTATTATTATTATTATTATTTTCTTTCAAGGTAGGGTCTCCAAATCTCTGCATTGCTCTCTGGCATTCTGCCTTGCAGTGTGACTGCTCACTCCCCCAGACCCCCTCTCTCCACTGTGGTGACATCAGCCATAATGTGACACAGACAAACCACCCTTGTCAAAACAGGTATCATGCTGTTCGAACTTTGGATCTCCCACATTGTGAGGTAAATCAGATAAATATCTTTATAAGGACTCAGTCCCAGGGATACTGTTAGAGTAATGAAAAATGGGTATCTCAGTTCCATTCTTCATTATGTAGGACCAATGGCACAGAAGTCATTTAGGAAACAAACGAGAAACTGCATGTAAATTGCTTTCCATAATATGTCTAAGTCATATGCCTCCAG
>PVHP010008938.1:0-51660 GCA_004024765.1 Zapus hudsonius
TGCAGAGAGAGAGAGAGAGAGAGAGAGAGAGAGAGAGAGAGAGAGAGAGAGAGGAGAAAAAGAAGAGGGAGCCGGGCGTGGTGGTGCACGCCTTTAATCCCAGCACTCGGGAGGCAGAGGTAGGATCACCATGAGTTCAAGGCCACCCTGAGACTACATAGTGAATTCCAGGTCAGCCTGGGCTAGAGTGAAACCCTACCTCGAAAAACCAAAAAAGAAAAAGAAAAGAAGAGGGGCTAGCTTGCCTCCAAAGCCTAAGGACCTTCGTTGAATTCCCCAGTACCCATGTAAGCCAGATGCACAATGTGGCACATGCAACTGGAGTTGGTTTGCAGTGGCTGGAGGCCCTGGCTGCCTATTCTATGTCTGCCTCTCTCTCCCTCTCTCCCTCCCTCTCTCTCTCCCTCTCTCCCCCTCTCTCTCTCTCTCTCTCTCTCTCTCTCTCTCTCTCTCTCTCTCTCTCTCTCTCTCTCTCTCTCCCCTCATCTCTCTCAAGTAAATAAATAAATAAATGAATATTTTTTAAAAAAGAAGAAATAACTAATCATTCAATAGATATAAGATAGAATGCTCTGGTGTTTGTACACAACACCCTTCCATGGACTAAATCTCCTCTAGATGTCTTTTGGCACTGTATTGTTACAGGAATAATGACCCAAGTGGAGGTCTGTACCACCGAGTACAGGCGCAGTTTTGCCCGAGGATTTTTGGTCCATGGTTTTTTGAATCTGCGGGTGAGGGCCCAGTGTCACCAGTTGTCAGCGTATTGAACTTTCTGCCAGCCTCACCCTGTCGTGGATGCTGCTAGCGCTCAGGAGGTATGTGTGAAAGGAAATACATGGTTTCTAGTGTGGATATAATTTCCTTTCCATCAACCTTGACTGTGTCCTTTGAAGTTCGTCATAAAAATGGTGCGTTAGCCTGGAGAATACCCTGAAATGATCTGCAGGGAAACCGAGTGAATGAACTATATATTCCAGGCCCAGCTGAAATTATCCTCCCTTTGAAGACAGAAAGGAGCAGAAAGCAGGGCAGGTTAATAGATCAGAGGAAGCTGTTTTGTCAGCTCGTAAAAAGGTGAGGGGACGAAATTTTTATAATAAATCGTTGTGCTGAGCAAACAGTATAGTGCGGTTATTACGGACTTTGGAAAATAAATGATTTTAGACTAATGTCAGGCTCTGGATACTGAGCTGCTAGTTGAGCCTTTGAAATAGAAAGAACATCCAGGTGTGTTAGTGCACGCCTGTAATCCCCACATTCAGGAGACAGAGGCAGAAGCAGAAGGACCAGAAGGTAGAGGACAGCCTGGACTACATGAGATCCTATCTCAAAAAAAAAACAACAAAATAATGAAAGAGAGAGAGGGAGGGAGGGAGGAAGGAAGGAAGGAAGGAAGGAAGGAAGGAAGGAAGGAAGGAAGGAAGGAAGGAAGGAAGGAAGGAAGGAAGATCGAGATCAGAGATGTAGGTCAGTCGGTAGAGTACTTGCCTACACTCATGAAGTCATGGGTGTGATTCTCTGGGCCCCACAAATCAAGCATGGTGGCATACATCTCTAACCCAGCACTCGGGAGATGAAGGCAGAATCAGGTATCCAAGGCCATCCTCATCTACATGGTGAGTTTGAGGTCAGGCTGGGCTACATGAAACCCTGTCTAACAGGAGAGAGACGAGAGAGGAGGGGAAGCTATGACTATAAAAAGCCTTTGCAGCTGGGTGTGATGATAGTGATGCATACTGTAATCCCAGCACTTGGAAGGCTGAGGCAGGAGGATTCTTCGCATGCCTGGTCTACACAATGAGTATGAAGCCCTAAGCAGGGCTATGCAGGACCTTGTCTCAAAAGAGGTGGGAGAAACCTTTGGATGATCACTGATGCTCATTTATGGAAGTACATGCAATTTAATTCATTCCTGCTCTTGTAAAGCAACATGTGGCTATGTGTACCCAAGCATTTCATATTTACTGAGGGCAGTTTGTCTGGTAGGATCGGTCTTATTTGAGGAGGTACAGTTTGGTGAGAGAGTGAGTCATTAAAAAAATCCAGTGGAAGCTATTCTAAAGTTAAACTAAGGGCTGGGGATGTGGCTAGTTGGTATGCACAAACCCTGGGTTTCATTCTCAGCACGCAGCACTGCATAAACCGGGCCTGTGGTGAGCGTCTATAATCACTCAGACGGTACAAGTAGGAGTATCAGAAGTTCAAGGTCATCCTCAGCTACCTAAGTTTGAGGCCCACATGACACTAGACTTGACTCAAAAATAAAATAGGGGCTGGAGAGATGGCTTGGCAGTTAAAGGTGCTTGCTTGCAAAGCCTATTAGTCCAGATTTAGTTCCCCCAATGCCCATGTAAAGCCAGATGCACAAAGTATTGACTGCATCTGGAGTGCATTTGCAGTTTGTCAAGAGACCCTCAGGTGCCCTTTCTCTCTCTCTGTCTGTCTCTCTCTCTCTTTCTCTTTCTCTCAAGTAAATAAAAATATTTAAATAAAAATAGGAGTGGGAAAATGGCTCCGTGAATGAAACACTTGCCACACAAGTGTGCCTGAGTTCAGATCTCCATAACCCTCACAGTAAAAGCTCTAGAGGCATCTGTAATTCCAGTACACCTATGGCAAAAAGGGAGGTGAAGGGGCTGGAAAGACGGCTTAGCGGTTAAGGCACTTGCCTCCGGTGCCTAAGGCCCCGGGTTCAATTCCCCAGTACCCACATAAGCCAGTTTCTCTCTCTCTCTCTCTCTCTCTCTCTCTCTCTCTCTCTCTCTCTCTCTCTCTCTCTCTCTCTCTGCTTGAAAATAAATATTTTTTTAAAAAGACAAGCTTTGTTGTCTCACCTTTACATTTAAAAAAAAAAAGGGAGGTGAAGGGTGGAGGATCTACCCAAGGCTCATGGGCTAACTAGCCTGACCAACAGAGATACCCTATCTCAATGGAGGTGGAAGGCTAGGACCAGCATCCAAAAATTATCCTCTGACCCCCACCGACACATCATGGCACATACAATTTGCACACACATATACACACCAAAAAAAAAACAAAAAACGAAATTTCCAGCTGGTTGTAACTAATTACATTCTTGTGGGGTGTGTTAGAAATAATGTCCCTTCTAATAATGAATATCATGCCTACAGACTTTTAAAGTAATTATCTGAACTTTTAAGCATCACTGGTTCCCTCCACTGCCTCTTTTTTTTTTTTTTTTTTTTTTTTTTTTTTTTTTTTTTTTTTTTTTTTTTTTTTTTTTTTTTTTTTTTTTTTTTTTTTTTGGTTCTGGGCCCTGTTGTCACCACAGGACCTAAGTTTGAATAACTCTGCCCTATAATGGCAGAACTGTGTTGTCATAACCCTCTGAAAGCCTGGGAAAGTGGAGAGTCTCTCTCGTAGTGAAAGGTAAGTACAGCCACTGTTATCACGTTCAATGTTTTGCTCAATTCTGCTGTTGCTTAGCAACCAGAGTTGAACTGACCCATGGATGGAAAACTTGAAAATCGCTTCCAGGGATCACTTCAAATGCTCAAGAAGGCAACTTCCTGTTTAAAGGAACAAGGTTTTTTTTTCCTTAAACGACTTGAAAGCTTTTGTTATATTTCCTAGATAGTAAGAATCCAAAAGCCATTGCTCTTTTTTTATGTTTTTCTTTTGAACCAAGGTCTCACCATGTAGCTCAGTCTGGCCTCAAACTGAACTCATTATGTAGTCTAGACTGATCTTGAACTCACAATCTTGCTTCAGCCTCCTGAATGCTGGAATTACAGATGTGCCCCACCACACTCAAAACACCATTTGCTATCTGAGAAGAACTCAGTCTGCATTTCCAGTGAGCCCCAGGAAGCCCAGCTCTGCCCCACCAGCTCTGGGTTCGGTCAGGCCTCTGCAAGCACTCCCTACCTAATACTGGTGTGTGCCTAGCCCGTGTTGCCAGACAAGAGAGGCAGAGAGAATGGCCGGGGTGGGGGTGGGGGGTTGGAGAGGCAACCTTGGTAGCCACCCAGGATTGGCAGCCTGCACCCAAAGGTGACCTCTAGCAGAGAGGAGGCCCCATGAGGAGTCAAAGGCCTGGGGCTCTCTTCTTTTCTTCCTCCATTAACTCACGCCTTTCCTCTTCCATTCATCTGGAAGCACACAACAGGGTTGGCTTCTCCCGCCTCCCCCAGAGGGTTTGAGCACGTGGCAAAGCAATTGGCCCCAGAGGAGGATAACCCCTTTAAGAACAGAACCCAAACCCAAAAGCATATATATATGAGCTCAAGGGGACAGATGGGACATGAAGAGAAAATAAGCATAAGAAATGTATTCTCCCCGAAAAGAAAGAAAATGTTAGTTGGGTAAAGCAAAAATGAAAGAAGAAATAACAGGTTTTGGAGAGTCAAGTAGACCAGAATTATAATTTGCAGTGTGGGTACCAGTTTGATCAAGTTGGAGAACCTTCTAGAAGGCAACAGGAAAGAATAAAGGAAAAGCAAAATACGTACAAAAAGTTGAATGATATGGAAGGCAGAAGTGGGTATGTTAACCATGTCCACTGTAGTCGGAACAGAAGAAATGCTGGAATGAAGAGAGATTAAGCAGAAGTGGAGAAAGAGGAATGATCTCATCAAGGACCCACTTAGAGAGATGAGGGCCTATTCAACCTGCTCGGGGGCTCAGGGACCTTTGCTCATGCAGACTCGCCTGGGAGAGAAGCCAGGCACCGTCAGCTTCTCCCTGCTAGTCTCATATTGGATACTCAGTAGCCATGTATTTCTAGCCTTTTCTTCTGCATCAGTGGCACTGGAAAGACCTGGTGGGATTGTGTCTATATTGCTACCTGTTTACCCAGGCTGAAGAAAGCATGATGATGTCAGACATGGTCAAGGAATGAGTGGATGGATGGATGGAGGCAGGAGCCAGGGCAGTTGGCCATGTATATCTGGACTTTGTTACATGCATAATGATCTGAGCACAGTGTCAGACATGCGTATAATCCCAGCACCGTTGAGTTCCAGGCCAGCCTGGGCTACATAACAAGACCCTGTCTAAAAAAAAAAATTCATGATGAATAATTCTAATTCTAGGGCTGGAGAGATGTCTCAGTGGTTAAGGCACTTGCCTCCAGTGCCTAAGGCCCCGGGTTCAATTCCCCAGGTCCCACATAAGCCAGACCCACAAGGTGGTGGCCCTGGTGCTCGCTCTCTCGCTCTCGCTCTCTCTCTCTCTCTCTCTCTCTCTCTCTCTCTCTCTCTCTCTCTCTCTCTCTGCTTGAAAATGAATAAATAAAATATTTAAAAAATAATAATAATTCTAGTTCAAACCTATGTTTAAAGCATTCATCAACTCTAATTCCAGACCCAGTGGGGTCCACATCTGAGTCCTTCCCCCATGGGTTGTCATGAGAGCAGTTTGCCTCTGGACTGCGATTTTTCTTCTGTTGTGGTTAAGACCCTCACCACCTTTAGTGATTTTTAAACCCTATGTAATCATTAGACTGTCTGCCTAACAGTTGTTCTGCAGGATCTCAGAGGCTTTTGAAATGTTATCAGCTCCCCATGCCCTTACACCCAGGCTGCTGAGCAGGAGCCCAGTTGCCCAGTTACATATATGCATGTGTGTCTGTATGTATGTGTATGTATATATGTACATACATATACATATATATTTATTTGTGTTCATGTGTGTGTGCAGGTGTAAGTATATGTGGCAGCCAGAGGATAACTTCAGATGTTGTTCCTCAGGACCCATCCATTTTTTGTGTATATCTTGCCCCTAGGCATGCAGGGAATATAGATGAACCAGCTTGACGTGGGTTCTGGATCTGAACTCCAGTCCTCAGCTTGCATAACAAACACTTTTAACCACTGAAACATCTCCCAGCCCAGAGTCCACCTTATAAGAGGTGGGTCGGGTTTTTAACAGTGGCATGGCCTTCCCCACAAAATCATCCAGAAATAGTTCCATTTAACGAAGACATTGAATGGACTGTTTCAAGCTCTTCTAGGGCTGTCTGAAAGCTGGGTGCTAATTCACACAGGTGCAAAGAACATTGAATGTGACCCCCTGGCTCCTGTCACTCCAGGGAGGCTGTTGGGAGTTGATAAGCTTTTGTGGACTCCCAGCAAGTGAGAACCAGGCTTCTAAGCCAAACCTGAGCAGGGGCCTGAAGACAGTGCTTTGAATCCTCAAAGTAAGGGGAGCCAGGAGGTCCTGTGTGGGACATCCCCCTGGGGACTGAGATGAGGACTAGGGGTAGAGCTCTTATAGTCAGGCCTGGCCCAGCATCCTGGGCTTTCCATGGACTAAAGTAGCCTGAACTTGGCAGGACAGGAACCATTAAGAAGTCTGGCCTGCAGCCCGACTCATTCCCACAGACAGAGGTCCAATCCAAGGACTCAAGACCTGAGAGACAGGTTTGGCCTCTGTCATGGTTTGATCCAGGTGTCCCCCCCAAACAAATGAATGTGTTCTGATTGATTGATTGATCCTCAGCTGATGGCAGTTTGGGTTTTACAACCTCGCTGGAGCTGTGTTGTCAGGGGAGGGCTTATGGGGTTATAAGCCGGCTTCCCCTTGCCAGTGTTTGGCACACCTTCCTGCCATTGTTTGCAGTGCTGTGGTGGAGTTGATCTCCACCCATCTGCTCATGCTATCATTTTCCCTGCCATGATGGAGTCTCTCCTCGAGTCAGTAAGCCTAATAAACCCATTCCTCCACAAGCTGCTTTTGCTTGGGTTCTTTCTGCACAGCAACAGAGAAAGCTGACCGCAATAGCCTCCAAATTATGCTTGGGGTCATGAGATGAAAACATGCCAGCCAGGGAGAGGGGAGTGTGACTCCCTCAGGATGCCACTGGGAGAGGCTTGGGTGCAGGTGGAATCAAGATGAGGGGTACCAAGGAGCACAGACTGCATGGGAACAGTCTGGTGCCCTGTCCCCTCGGGCCTAGTGGCTTAGGTTTCTGGGCATTTTAGGAGTTGTTGGGGTATAGGGCCATGAGTAGTAGGCAAGTCCTAGCAGAAGGTGGGAGCCTGCTAACAAAAAGAGCCGTTTTTGTGTCACCAAGGGAAGCATGAACTCCTGGACTCAGAGCAGGACCATAAGAGCCTCCACAAAATGGGCCCTGAGGCCCAGGCAGGGCCCTTGTGGCTGTTGGGTTTCCTTCTGTTGCCTCTGAATCTGCTGGAACCTTCCTGGGCCTTCTGGGGGTGTCACCAGCAGCACCTGTCTTCTGAAGGCATGGAGGGAAATCCACCTACACCCTGTCCCAGCAGACCCCACGCTCTAGAATCAGCATGCCCTTCTGTCTTCACTCCTAGTGGGGTGTTGGAAACATATATTCACCTTCACTTGAGAACATGCTTTCTAAACAAAATAAGGAACTGGAGAGGTGGCTTAGTGGATAAAGTACTTGCTCTGTAAGTGTGAGGAGCCAAGTTCAGATCTCCTGCACCCAGGTGAATGCTGAGACAGAAAATCCCCAGGTTAGCTGGCCAGCTAGACTAGCCCATTCAGCAAGCCCTGAATTCAACTAAGAAACCCTATCTCCTTAAATAATATGGGGAGAGAGAGAGAGAGAGAGAGAGAGAGAGAGAGAGAGAGAGAGAGAGAGAGAGAGAGAGAGTGAGACAGAGTCGGGCCTCCTCCTTCACCCGTGTGTACACACACACAGACTCTCTCTCTCTCTCTCTCTCTCTCTCTCTCTCTCTCTCTCTCTCTCTCTCTCTCTCTCTCTCTCTCTCACACACACACACACACACACACATAAAGACCCTTGAGGCTCATTGAGACCAGAGGCTAACAGTGGACTCAGAAGTGGACTGTAGTTAGCCTCCCTCCTTGCTGTGCTCCTTACCCCCAGCTAACTGACTGCTCTAGTTCCCTTTGTCTAACAAGGCCGTCACTGCCAAGGCCTTTTCTCGGCTTCTTCTCTCACTCCCAATCTGGAAAACTTCTAATTATCTTTCAAAATCCAACATGCATCTCATCTTGTTGGAAGCCCTCCCTGACTCCTTCCCCTGGGAAGAATTCATTGCACACTCTACCCACCCACCCCTCCAGTTCTCCTCTGCACTCTGTTCATAGCTCCACAGGACCCCTTAATGGGACACACTATATTTTATCTTTTTTATTTTTATTTTTTATTTTTTTGAGACAGGGTCTCATGTAGCCCAGTTTGGCCTCAAGCTCATTAAAAATCCAAGGATGATCCTGCACTTCTAATCTTCGTGAATGCTGGGATGATAGGCATGTACCACCACATCCAGTTTATGCAGTGCTGGGGATGCAGCCAGGACTCTGTACAAGCTAAATCATATCCTAAGCCCCTGTATTTGCCTTTTGGAGCTTTGTCTGACCAACAAGATTAGGAGCACCTCCAGGACAGGCCACCACCTCTGATCCCCAGACACATGAATATCCAGAAAGTAGAAAGTACCTGTACCTGTCATCTCAGCACTTGGGAAATAGAGGCAGAAGGATTAGGAGTGCAAAGCACGACTGGACTATATGAGACAAGCACTCTCCACCCCCACCCCATCTCAAAATTAAAACAAATGAACAAAAAACAATGAAGCCAGCAGACATGCTGCCTGTAACACAAGCCCGCCTGGTCCACTAGACAGCATTGGCCCCTCCGGCCCTCCTCTCCTTTTTGCTGGGTACCCAGCCTCACCTGTGTGGATATGACCATTCTGTCTTGCTCTGAGCCAAAAAGCCTATCTCATGGGTCACCTACCTCAAAATGACTAACCTCTCTCCCTCTCACCTTCCCAGGGCCGACGAGATCGAAATGATCATGACTGACCTAGAACGAGCAAACCAGGTAGGACATTTAGAATCTTCGCGGCATAAAACTCAAAAACATACCTGTCTGTCATCTCAGGAGATGCCTCACTCTGGGTTAGGTGGCCTGTTATTCGTGTCACTGTGGATGCTTGTGAAGATGTCTTGACAAGTCCCACAGAGTCCTTGGCACTGTTTCCTTGGTAACGTCTTGGGTCTAGACCAAACATCCCAGACAGCCACCAAACACAGCCCTGCAGGGGGGTTACTTTTTTTTTTCCCTGTTCCCCATCTCAGGTATCTATTTCAGGGACGCCAACCTATGTCCTAAAGGTTACATGTGCCCCCAAGAGAACTGTGAGTGCAGCTCATAACAAAACTATAAGCTTAAAGCTTATTTAGATATTATATGGGTGGGTTTTTTAATAACTTGGTTATAAGTTTCTGAAGCATAAACTTTGTAGATAACAAGATCAAAAGGCTGGGCACGCACCTGTCCCTAGTATCCATTGTACCTTAGAGAGTTTGTATAGCCCCCTTCTAGTAGGTTCCAATTACTGCTCTTGAGATTCCCTGCTCACAGCCCCTCTCAGCTGATTCCGATTATCAGTCATGCCTTCCTTCCAGGAAACACCCAATACAGCGTCCCACACAGAATGACTAGAGTCAGGTGGTTCCTAGCACTCGATTTTCCAGAATATTCAGCTTTGCCATGTAGGCGCTTTTTTGTGGAGACAAGTGTCATGTAGCCCCAAATGGCCTCAAACTCAATATGTAGCAAAGGCTGACCTTGAACTTCTGTCTCCACTTCCCCAGTGCTAGGCGTTTAACCACCATGCCTCGTTTATGAGGTGCCGAGGCTCTAGCCCAGGGCTTCATGCATGCTAGACAAGCACTCTACCAAGTCCCCTCCCCCACAGGTTCTTGATTGGGGGCAGAACCAGTCAAAGCAGGGATAGGTTTCCAGCCCAGAAAGCCATGAACTGCCTTTGCCCACTCAGTTTTACAGCTGGCTAGCCACAGGCCCTGGAAAGTTCTGGGACTTGCTTTGGGTCACTGTGGTTGGGGTGACCTTCCCACTCCTGGTGGAATGAAAATCCTCCCAGGAACCCTGCAAATCAATCTTGGGAGCTCCCCCGAGCACGTGTCCTTCACACAAACTGCTCACCCAGACTAGCGCTAATGCTCAGGGAAAAGTGGCCTATCTATTCCGTGCAGTGTATTCGCACATGCACACTCAAAACAATAAATAGGGAGGGAAGGGAGGGAGGACCTTGTAGCTTCCGTTCTTACAGCTTTCAATCGAACCAGGGGACAATAAGGCCAGGCTTTTTCTGATACCCCAGAGGACCATGGCCTAGCACAGAGGAGAGCTCAAGGAAACAGACTCCTCATGTGGAGAAATTCCTCCACAGTCTGGCTCTCCAAGTGACACTCACTGCTGTGAGTGAGTTCCCAGCCATCAGTGCTCTGCAAGCATACTGGGCCAGCTTGATGACAGGAGGGGTTCAGTTAGATGATTTAAGTCTACAATTAGACTTGTAAGCATGTCCAGCCTACAGCCCACAGGCCACGTGTCCCAGGATAGCCATGAATATGACCCCACACACTTGTAGACTGCAGTGTCAAAAGGTTGGACTCCCCATGAGTCTAAAGTTTATCTTCTATGATTATAAAGTGAGAGCAGGTGATTTCTATGGGGGTGAAATGAGTGAAAACATATACAATATATCAGAAGTGTACAACTTGTGACCCACAATCTACATCCTAGGTTAGCTATGAATGTGGCCCAATAAAATCATAAACTTAAAGCATTATGAGAGAAAAAATGAGGGGTTTTGTTTTTTTGTTTTACTTTTGTTGTTGTTGTTAACTCAGTTGTGCCATTCTCTAGTTTGTAGGTGACAAACGTTGTATATCAATGTCAAAAGGCTGGGACATGGGGCTGGGAGATGGCTCAGTGGATAAAGCTCTTTTGCCACACAAGCATGAGGCCTGGAATTCACATCCCTTAGCACCCATGTAAAAGCCAGGCGTGGGAGCTCGTGTCTGTAGTCCCAGCACGCCTACGCTTAGAGCAGGAAAGACGAAGAGACAGGACCAGCCAGCCTGGCACATGCGGCGGGGGTGAGACCCTTCAAACAAGGTGGACACTTGACGTTGTCCTCTAACCTCCCCACACTTTCACACGAAGATTTTTAAAAAGAGAAAAAGGTTGGACAACCTATTGGAGCATCTCAGGGAAGCTGGAAGCTCTAGAATTGTGAGAGGCCAATTCTCCAAGAAGAGGAAGCTAAAGTATGGGAAAGCCACAGAGGCTGGCAGTGGCTGTGGCCTTGAACTTGGAGGAAAGCTTTCCAGCAGGTAGATAAGCAAGAGCTGGAAAGCAGCCTGGTAGGGAAGGGCCCGGCAGGTTGGAGAAGCCAAGGGCATTATGGGAAGAGGAGAGTGAAGACTCCAGATTAGCTTTCTGGAGGAATCACTCTGCCCAACCGAGGAGGAAGGAATGAATGTAAGTAGCCAGCTAGGAAACCAGGAGAGCAGCTGACAGCTCTAGTCACAGCCCAGAGGAAGCCAGCCGCCCCGGCTAGACAGGAGGCGGTCCCCAGGGAGACAAAGCAGAGGAGGTTTGAGCGGGAGCAGGGCTGCATGCAGAGCCACACACTGCTGCAGGCGCCACACACATCTGGACCAGCCGCCTCCCTGTCGGGGAACCCCCAGGAGGAGCAATTTGCTAGTTCACTGGCATATAACGTTATTTTTGCACTGGGTTTATCCCAGACGTTCTGCTGAGACCCACAGCTCTGTTTTATTGCTTGGTGACTGCCTTTCCATCCCGGAGAAATGGAAGAGCAGGCAGCAGCTGTCAGTGACACAGGGGTCCTTTGACACCTGCTTGTTCCACTTCCAGGCACTTGTATTATTAGTCACTGCCTCCAGTAGTGACCAGGAAGGTTTGGAACTTTGGGGTGTCTTGATAAACAAGCCTCGACCTGACACGTGGAAATACATGGGGAAGCCTGCCTGGGGCTTCCCTTGTGTGGATGGGCGGGCCACTGGCACACTTCCCATGTTCCTCTTTTAGAGGAAGTCATTTAGACTGAGTTCTTCTCTCCTTGTCAACCTTGCTGCTTATGACCCCACAGGCTGAGGTTAGGGTTAGAAACGACAGTTTAACTCTTTTTCCTCCTGCCCCAACCTCCCGAGTGCTGGGATCACAGGCCCATGCCTCTATGCCTGGCACCTAGAGCAACTCTGTACTTGAACTTGGGAAGTGGACATTAGTGGATGTCTTACTCTGTGGCATGCAGTGACACCTGCCATCTGCATATGCTCACAAGGATGTATCACGAAGCCAACACTCGGGCTTTCTTCAACTCTGGTTGTTCCGGACACATGTGTGACAGACACTGATGCAACTAGACAGAACTTTTTCCCAATCGGCAAATATTTTCCTTAGTCACAGAGACTAGGAAATATGTCAGAATCTACCTTATTCCTGACAGAGCTGTGGGGATTTTTATACCCAAAACTTTATCTGGCTCACAAGGAAGGAATCACATTTCATGATTACCCAAACACTTGGAAACTCAGCCAGGCCTGGTGATATAGACCCATCATCCCAGCTACTCATGAGGCTGGGCAGGAGAATTGCAAGTTCAAAGCCTGCCAGGGCAACAGTGTAAATTCAAGACCAGCCTCGGTAACTTAGCAAAACTTTTTCTCAAAAAGTACAACAGCTGAGGTTGTTCTAAGTGGTTAGAGTACTTGCCTAGTAAGGGGCTAGAGGTGTACCTCCACCTGCTGAGGGCTGGGTCACAGGCGTGCACCACCAAGCACGCACGGTTTGGCAGTGCTGAGGCTCAACCCCAGGGCTTTGTGGATACTGGGCAAGCACTCTACCAAGTGAGTGACATCTCCCACCCAGAACTTTGTGTTTCTCTCTGTGACTTCTTTTTGGCAATTGGTAGACACACGCTGTCACAGCACAAGATAAGAGCACACAGCATAGTCCTGATCGACCAGGTTTTCCTCATTATTTCCTGTTTTGTATTGTTTTGGGCTTTTGGTTCTTTTGTGCTTTCTGTTTTTGAGACAGAATCTCATTCTGTAGGACAGGCTGGCCTCAAACTCAGGGTCACCTGCCTCTGCTTCCCTCGTTAATCTTTTCTGTTCACAGACTTGCCAGATGTATTAGGTGGCATTTCACTCAGTCCATTTCCCTCATGTCATTAGCTACCAATTCCCACCTGTCTTCATTTTTGTCTCAGTCATAATTGTTAAAACCCAGACAGGTCCATTGTTAAACTACTTAGGTCCCTGAGTAGACACAATATTCCCATTCTATAGATGAGTAAGTGGAGGCTCTGTGGGCTACCTACACAACCCTGGTGCCTCTGTTCCCAGTTGCCCTCATGAGTGGTGGGCACTGAAGTGACTATTCTCATTGTCCAATGGGATGTCTGAGTTTTCAGCACCAACAACCAAAGGATGGAAGATTCTAGCCATTTCTCTTCCAGCCCCAGACCAGCCTGGATGTCAGCCAGCACCTAAACTCAAAAATGTTACCCGATGAAGGGTTAACTACACAGAAACCAGCCTGTCCCTTACAAAAGAAGTGACGTTTCTCCCCATGTACTTATGGAAATGCTCGCTGGAGGAAAACAACCCCAACATTGTGCATGTTTGGGGGAAGAGAATGGCCGGAGTGTCTTTAATTCAGTGTTTACCCGTGAGAATGACTCCCAGGAGTAATCCTGCAATAAAATCTCCTCGCTCTATGAGAATAGAAAGAAATTGAATGAGAAGACTCTATTTCCACCGGTATTTATTCAGTCTGGGAAACGCAGTGGGCCGGAGCATTAATACCAGCAGGGGATTCCTCGCTCCTAGCGTTAAATTACTGTCATAATCGCTCAATTATTTCTCCCTTGTACTGTTTAAAATAAAAATCCATCACATTCTAGGGTTGTTTTTTTTTTCCCAAGCATTTATTAGGTTGAGTGTTTAGGAAAATCAATTACAGTCAGTCAGGCGTGAATTGATGAATGTTCTCCTAATAATTGTCAGTTGTTAAACCGAATGTACTTTCTCTCTTCGCCCCTTTTCATTTCCCTCAGAGGGCAGAGGTGGCACAGAGAGAGGCGGAGACTCTAAGGGAACAGCTTTCATCGGCCAACCACTCTCTCCAGCTGGCCTCGCAGATCCAGAAGGCTCCAGATGTGGTGGGTACCCCGGGCCCTCCGCACACTCATGTCATGCCTGCTTTCTTCTTTAGGGTTTGAACACATCTTTTTGGAATAATAGTTGGACCATGACTGATGGGTAGGAAAAGCTTAACCTGTAGAGTCTGGAAAGTCCTCCCCCAATTACCCCTGGGTTGGCAGGACATGCCACCTGTGTGCCTGTGTGTCCTGCCCAGTGGAAGCTGTAGGGACAGGATCACATAAAGAATCCCTTCCCATTTAAGGCTGGTGGTGAGGAGATCGGAACATGGATGCTTTCCCTGAATTTCACTGGGCAGCTAAGAGTGACCCTCCAGTGGAAAGGACAGTCCACCATGAGCTGGGAGGGACACAGAGGTCATAAAATAGCAGCTGACCCTGGGTTTACATCACAGCTGGAATTTCACTAGAGACACAAAATTTCAGGAAGAGTGAGGCACTAGTTCTCCAGCTGTCTCTCTGTCTCTGTCTCTCTCTCTCTCTCTCTCTCTCTCTCTCTCTCTCTCTCTCTCTCTCTTTCTCTGATGTCACACTATGTAGACCAGGCTAGCCTCCAACTGGTGATCATCCTACCTCAGACTCTCAGGTGTTGGATTCACAGGTATTGTCACCACATCCAGCACTGCCTGACTTTTCTAAAGTTAGCCTCAAAGTGTGATTGAGGTGGCGCTCAATGAATGCCTTCAGGGAGCTTAGGTAACTGGCTTGGTGACAGAGCAATGTGGTAGCCAAGACCCTGGACATTAGAGACTACTCCCTGAAGTCAGACCCCAGCTCTGCAATCTCTCAGCCACAGACTCAGAGAAAGTGATTTAACTTTTCAAGTCTCAGTTTGTCCATCCATAAAAGGGGACTTTAGCTAGATGGTGTCACACATGTAATCCCAGCACTTGGGAGAAGGAGGCAGAAGGATCAAAGGTTCAGGGTCATGCAGGGCTCTATAGCAAATTTTAGGCCAGCCTTGCCTACATGTGACCCTGTCTCAAATAGAAAGAGGAAGGAAGGGAGGAAGAGATGGAGGGAGGGAAAGAAAAATACTCGCCTGAAACAGGAGGACCCCAGTTTGAGGCTACTTTGGGCTACGTTGCAAGACCCTGTCTCAATAAAGAAAAAATAATTACTATTAAATACAGCATGCTTGAGGCATCCAGGATGTAGTGTAAAGGTTTCCACATAGGCGGCCGTTATTCCCTTTCTACTTCCTGGACACGGTACTTACTTTTCTCTGAAATCTCGCCTCGGCTCTGTTCCGCTCCCTCCCTTAAGCAGAGGTGACTAGGTGACTGGGAGGAAGCCCAGGAGCCAGAGCCAACAGCTGATTGGCCTGTGCTGCCACCCTTGGTCTTGGAGGAGCCATCCGTCTTCATGGGTCTACCAGGGCTCCTGAGTTCAGTGTTTGATCGCAAGGTATTTGGCACTTTCCTGGGCCATAGAAACCCAAATAGTCCAGAGAAAATGGCTGTTTTCATGGCTAGAATCACTTGTGGGTCCTGGGGATGCTTCTGCACTTCCTCGTAGCCTCTGTTCAGTGTTAGACCTGGTGTGGCTTCCGTCTCCCAGCCAAGGCTGGCTAGGGCTTCCCCTACTACACCTTCCCACAGAGACCAACATACACACACCAGGCCAGCCGTAAAACAGTCTATTGGCCTTGGCTAGCAGAAGTTAGACTGGAAACAGCAGAATTCATAGATCCTGCAAAAGCCAAAATCCATGTTGAGTGTCTCAATGGAATTTCAATTCAAGACAGCTTCTGGAATAGTTGTGAGGGTCGTGACCCCCAGCAATGGTGCTTCAGGAACCTGCTGTCATGCCCTCTCCCCACCCAAGCCAAGATCCTGCCCCTAAGGTCTAACATGATCACAAGGAAATCCCCGTGTCCTGTTCCAAGACCCCATCTCTAAGCTAGCCCAGAACATAACATGTTCTCTTGAATAGCATGATTGCAGTTAACTGGGTGAAGCCTTGGACAGATGAGAGGGAGCCCTGGTCCAGCCCTGACCACCCGTTTCAGTAGTAACACGTCTCTGGTTGTAGCTCTGTGGCATCTTAACTGCCTGCTCCCCAGAGGTTTTCAAGGCTGTCCCATTTTTTTTGTCCCCTCTGTCAAACACAATTCCTTTCTTGAGTATGTCCATGTCTTTTCCTACTCCTTTGAAATGAGTCCCCAATGTCACCCACACACACAACACACACTCCCTTTGCCTCCAGCACAGCTCTGTGATCATTCTCCAGCCCTTCGCCATCTCTTTCATCTCACTGTGTCAAAACCACCAGGAGGGCTCACATGTGTGAGGTGGAGGTGGGCCAGAGGGCAGGGAGGTTTGGGGTGTATGCTCATATCATTTGATTTATGCAGAACAGCAATGTGTAGTGTGAGTTATGAACGAGGAATTGGGGACTTGGGTACAGGTGGTATACCCTGAGACCAGGGCCAGCACCAAAGAGCTGTTTGTTTGTAGACATTACTTGAACCACTCACCCTAGATAAATTAACTTGGACTTGCCCAGACCATCAGAAGACCCAGACCACCTTTCAGCTAGCCAAAGAGCCTTCTTCAGGCAAAGACAGGCTTTGCCAACTCTGGTGTAACATCTCTATATTTTTAAATTGCCATTCTGTGGCAGACTGATAGTTGCATCACACACATGCCAGCAAAACAAAAAAAGAGGTGGATGGCATTTCTGGGACACCTGAGGTTGTCCTCTGGCGTCCATACACATGTGTACTGACATGCATACATGCATGCACACACACACATGTTAAAAACAGCAAGGCATGAACGATGAGACCCACCCAGCATCATGAACCCAAAATGTTGACTCTAGGCATCAATTTGGCAAATGACATATCTATTCTAGATAATTTAATAACCGATCCAAAGGACATTCCATCCCACCATAGGGAAGAAAATCTGAGTGTTTCAGGCTCCCTCCTCTGAGCTTCCCCACTTGCTGTTCCCCTGGCTGGAATGCCTTTTCCTACCAACTTTCACCTCCACACCCCACTTCAGATCTCTGCTCATGTCCCCACCTCACTGAGACTTTCCTGGGCCTTCTCTGGGAAGGTGATAGCCTCTCCTAACCCTGACTCCCACACCCTCCCTGCTTTTTTTGAGTCAAGATCTCATTAGTGCAGGCTGTCCTCCCAACTCCCTGTAATTTCTGATCCTCCTTCCTCCAGCTGAGTGCTGGGATTACAAGTGTACACCACCGCACCCCATTTACGTGGCACTGGGGCTGGAGCCCAGGGCTGTGGACATGCCAAGCAGGCACTCTGGCGTGTGTGGTGGGCGTCAGCCCTGCTCTGTGCTTTCTAGAGCACTGGGCACCACCAGCACACTTCCTCAGGACTGAGTGTATTTGAGGTGTCTTAACGCAGCCCTTTTGGGATGTGAACCCCATGTAATGTTCGATACCGCACGTAGTATGTAGTGGGCACTGGGAAAATATTCACCAAAGTGCAGATCCAGGCTGCGACTGTGCCTGACGCTGCGCCCACCGTGTGCGCCTTCAATCCCATGTGGTTTCTGCCAAGCCCGGGCCGGGGGCTCAGAGCCAGCACAGTTCTGTCATTGCTTTCTCCTTCCCAGGAGCAGGCCATAGAGGTGCTGACCCGCTCCAGCCTGGAAGTTGAGTTGGCAGCCAAGGAGCGGGAGATCGCCCAGCTGGTGGAAGACGTGCAGCGACTCCAGGCCAGTCTCACCAAGCTGCGCGAGAACTCGGCCAGCCAGATCTCGCAGCTGGAGCAGCAACTGAGCGCCAAGAATAGCACACTCAAAGTAAGGACATGGCAGGACACACGCGTGCGCCAGGGTGGAGGGTGGGCTGTGTGCTCACACGTACGTGAACCCCACTGGGCTCCTGCAACTGATGCCCTGGTAACCTTGAACCCATGGTAACCTTGAACCTGCCTGCTCCAAACTGCGTCCTGGAGCCTCGGACAGGGAAACAGTCTGATTGCCCACTGTCACCTTCGGTGTCTACTCATTGCCACCACTTTATCTGAAGAACCTATGTTCCTGGTACTGGGTACAGCTGCCCACCTCCTGTCTTCCCACTGTACCACCTCACCCCCATGAGATCTCAGTAGACTGAGTACCACCCTGCGCTGCTGGGTGCCCTCTGTGTGGGGCTCCGGATGCAGGCCATGGTCAAGTTGGTCTTTGTGGGCCAAGCTTTCTCCCTGTACTAGAACCAGCATGAAAATCTTGGGTGCTATGGAACTACATGAAAGCCCCAGAGTCCATGGAGGTCCTCTCTGAGTCCTTGAGTTAAGGCTCTCTCCATTGTTCCCAGGGAATGTGGTTCAGCCCAGAGGCCTGGTACTTGGTGTTTCCTCAACACAGAGCCACACACTGTCTCTTCCATTGCAGATGTACTTAACAGGCAGCTGAGCGGAAGCTGATTTTTTTTTTTTTTTTTTTTTACGATTTCTCATAACTGTCCTGAATGCTGAACTAAATAATAGTAATTAGACTTCAAAGTATGTACAGCCCCGTTGAATCAGGTGTAATTTGAGGATAGTTCTGGAACCCTAGATTGCTAGGTGTCAGGGCCAGGAGGGACTCCGGGGAGGTATGTTTGGCAGACAAAAAGGCAGGATGAGCCTGAGACCTGGGCTCTGGCATCAGGCCGAAGTACCTCTTGCTGTGCCTGAGAGATTTCCACCCAGGCTGGCCTGGCCTGCCCAGTGCCTTCTCACTCTGCTCATGAGGGAGTGAAGGACTGACTGTAGCGTGTACTCACTAAACCAGGTAGATGGGGTTAGCTATTAAAAATGAAAGAAAACGGGCTGGGGAGATGGGTCAGTCAGTCAAGTGTTTGCCTCACAAGTGCAAGGACCTGAGTTCAGTCCCTAGAAGCCAGGCACGATGAAGCATGTTTGTAATCCAGCAGAGGAGGACTCGCTGGCCGGCCAGCCAGCCCATTTTAATTGGCAAGCTCTGTGCCAGTGAGAGACCCTGTCTCAAAAAAAAAGGATGGACAGTGCCTGACAAATAGCTGAATTTGTCCTCTGACCTCCACACACCCCTACATATACACAAAGAAAGTAAAGGGGGGGAGAGGGTGACCGGGAATAGGCAAAAATTAGAGTCCTGCCTCCCCTTCTTTTCTTTGAGACAGAATCTCACTCTTGGCCAGACTTACCTGGAACTCACTTTATAGCCCAGGCTGGCCTCAAACTCACAGTGATCCTACCTCTGCCTTCCAAATGCTAAGATTACAGATGTAAGCTTCCTTTCCTCACCCCACCCCACCCCTTTTTTGAGATGGGGGGGGGTTCATTTTGTATCCTAGGCTGGCCTAGAACTCAAAGTCCTCCTCCTTCAGCCTTTTGGAATTTCAGGTGTGCACTACCAAGCCCTGATGGCTTTCTTCTTTTTAATGGAGATTTCCAACACATGAATAAGTTTAACCAGCACTAAACTTTGCAGCAGGTTTGTGGCTGATGCCAGCTGCATCCACACCTCTGCCAGGCTGGTTTCCTCTATGCCTCTTTGGAACCACGTGCTCTACTTTCTGAGAAAGTGCCAGTGCCCAGGTCTCTCTGCAGAGAATGCCTTGGGTTTGGAGAGACATGGAAAGCTCACGTCCTTCCTTAGCATATGGAACAGGTTTTTCTCTGACGTTTCTTCCTCTCCTAAACTAGCTCAATGAGTACTAGGACTCGTGCTTTACTTCTAGACTGAATCTAGTTTGATGGTGTGAGAGCCGTTTCTGACCCCGGCAGTGGCATTATTATTCGATAATGTGCCTTAGTCCCTCTGTCCCCCGTACAGGCTGGACTCGGCACATCTTGGACATGGTCAGACAGAGCTGTAGACTTTCTTGTTTTCATCATGGGGCAATTTCTTCTAAATCATCTAAGGGTTTAATGTTTGCCATCGCAAAAAAAATGAAACGGTGTTGCACAAATTAATGTGCTTTATCTATATCTTAAGGGAATTCTTTAATACAGTGCAGTTAATGAAACAATCCAGATACTTCTTTCAAAAATCACTCCTCCCTTCTCTTCATCTGATCCGATAATCAAAACATATCCTCTAGTAACGAGACTTAGCTGATTTTAATTATCTTAACCCCTTGTTGCCAGGAGTAAAGATGTTTCTGATATCAAAGCCACACACAGAAGGCCTCAGGTCCCCCAGATGAGCGAATCCACCACCCATACCCCAAAGGGGTAAGGTTAATTGAATGAGATACCTTCTCAGGTCTTTTTTTTTTCCTAATGTGCATAATTTATAGTCTCTGATCTAAACTAAGCATGGATACAATTATTAGGAAGATATTTTATGAATGAGACGTGTCACCTTGTCAGCCTGATGCTTCTTCAGTGAGGAGCTTTGACCATGCAGCCAGCAATAAGGAGCAAATGAAGGCTTGCTTGCCTCAGCTACTGTGGGCTTCTTTCTTTGTCTCGTTCTTTCTTTCCTTCTTTTTTCATATGTGCATGTGTGTATGGGTACATGCGTGTGGGTCCCAGAACAACCTCCGGGTACTGGTCCTCTCCTTCCACCTTGTTTGAGACAGGATTTCTTGTTTTGCTTATGGGAAAGCCAGGGTAGCTGGCTCATGAGCTTTTAGATTCTCCTGACTACCTCCCATCGCCATAGACATGTTGGGATGGCAGGCCTATGCCCCACTGCATGTCTGGCTTTATATGGATGCTAGGGATCCAAACTCCAGTTGGCAAGCTTGCAGCAAACTCCTTTAACCACTGAAGCATCTCCCCAGCCAACACCTACCTTCCTTCCTTCCTTGCTCTCTCCCTCTCCCTCTCCCTGTCCTTCTCACTCTCTTTCTGTCTTATGATTGTGTTGTTTTGACACAGGGTAACAAAGGCTAACCTGGAGCTCCCTGTGTATCTAAGAATGACCTTAAACTTCTGGTCCTCTTGTCCTTGAGTTCTAGAATCACAGGCATGCACCACAGTGCCTGGGTTATGTGGTGCTGGGAATCGAACTCACGACTTTGTGTATGCTAAGCAAGCACTGTGAACACTGAGCCATATCCCCAGCATGGAGACTCTTGAGTCTTGAAATGGTTGGATTTTTTTTTTAACCAGTACTCTGGTGGCACACTATAAATGGACAAATGCAAGGAACTCATTAAATGCCTGGCGTGCGTTGGCATGTTGTAACTGCCCAATCTTTTCCCCACCACACGGTTTCACGTTTGCCAGTGTCTCTCAGCCAGGCCTCTACCGTTTCATGAAAACTGCACACGTCTTGCACTGTACCTTCTCACCTTTAAGTAGATGTGGGACTGGCTTTGAAGCAGGAGCTGTTTCTTCCTGCATGGCCTGACAAGGGCTCAGCATTGTGCCATTTGTAGAGAATAATTCCCTGGTCGTAATTAATGAACTAACCTGACTGCCATGACAAGGCTGCTGTTTTTGATCACGCTGTGTTCCGTTCTTTTCTGTCAGCACACTCCTAATAGAGAGGCAGGGTAATTAGGCAGTCACCTGCATTGTACTCTCTGTGGCACAGAAAATAATACCAGCAACAGCTTCCATTTAAAATGGGTGTTTATGAGAAAGGCTAGCTAAAAAAAAAAACCAGTCTCACGTTGGGAATGTAGCTCAGTTTGTAGAGCACTTGGCTAGCAGGCACAAAGCCCTCGGTTCCGTCCCCAGCACCGAATAATTCAAACACAGTGGCTCAGGCATGTAATCTCAGTACTTGGGAGGTGGAGGCAAAAGGAGGCCAGCCTGGGCTATAAGAAGCCCTGTCTCAGCCAGGCATGGTGGTGCATGCCTTTAATCCCAGCACTCGGGAGGCAGAGGTAGGAGGATCGCCGTGAGTTCAAGGCCACCCTGAGACTACATAGTGAATTCCAGGTCAGCCTGGAATAGAGCGAGACCCTACCTCGAAAAACCAAAAAAAAAAAAAGCAAATTAGGAAAGCAGGGTTTATTTCAGTTTATAGTTCCAGGGCCCAGTCCATTATGGCAGGGAAGGCATGGTGTCAGGAGCTTGAAACAGCTGGTCACACTCAGTCCTTAGTGAGGAAGCAGAGAGCCATGAATGCTGCTGCTCAGCCAGCTCTCTCCTTTGTATATGGTGCAGGACCCCAGCCCAAGGAATGGTACCACCCACTGTTACTGTGGGTCTTCCCACCTTAATTAACCCATCCTCCTTCACAGCATGCCCAGAGGCTGTTTCCTAGGTGACTAAATCCTGCCAAGCTGGCAGCCAATATAAACCATCACAGGCCATGTGTGAGTTCCTTCTGTGGACTCCTGAAAACCAGTGGGCACTGCTGACCATGTTTTAGGGGAGCTAATTTCATCTTGGAAAGACATAACAGTCCCCAGCTTCGCTGCACACATCACCAGCTATGATTCCCCTCATCTTACATTCTCAGCATCCCAACAACCCAGGCTGATGCTTATTCACATAGTTCACCCACCTGGACAGCCCTGGTTCCTCCCCTGAGGCCCGACATCAGCAGATCCCAAATCCACACAGCCTTGCCCTCTCCCCCCACCCCCGCACCAGGAAGGGCTCTCATTCTCCATGTTCACTGGAAAAGGAGGTGTGTGATACCCTGGCCTGGGTCCCAGAGAAGTAGTGACAACCAACCAGGCACTGAAGCCCAGACTTGCTACTCTGAAGCAGAGGATCCAAGTGAGGCCAAAGATTGCACAGCAGCAACCCCCATAAGCCAGCAAGGTCAGACAGACTCTGTCCCTTGGCATCACAAATACCACTTTGACCCCAGGATGGCCCTGGATACATGGCCTTCCTTGGATTCAGCCTGACATGATAAGGTCTCTTGACTGGAGGGAGAACCAAGAGCTTCATTTCCTAGCTTGAGTTAAATAGGTATCTTTATAAGTTGAGTGTCTAAATTTCTGTATGCCAAAATGCTTGGTATTTTAAGTACTAAAACACTCAGATCTTAAAAGCTTCAAATAGATGATTCTTCTAAGATTTCATACCCCTCCTAGGCTCTGAAAGCACAGGTATACACAGCCCACAGTGCAGACACGATGGTGGGGAGCGACACATGCCGGCCTCCACCTACTTGTCCTTTGAAAACACACCTTGGACTGGACATAGTAACACAGACCTATAATCCGAGCACTTGGGAGGTAGAGGCAGGAGGATCAGCAATTCGAGGTTATCCTAGGCTACATAGTGAGTTTGAGGTCAGCCTGAGCTACATGAGACCCTGTGTCTAAAGGAAGGGAGGAAGAACACTGGAGAACAGGGAGAGCTCGCTGGGTAAAGTGCTTGCTGCACAAGCATAAGGCTCTGCTCTGCATTTGGATCCCCAGCACCCATGTATAAGCCACTCATGGCGGCATATGCTTGTGACCCCTGCACTGGGAGGCAGAGACAAGAGCATCTCTGGGGTTAGACTAGCCAAATGGGTAAGTTCTAGATTTAGCAAGAGAACCTCTCTCTAAACTTAAGATGGATGCTCAGTGGTTAAAGGCGCTTCCTTGCAAGCCTGTGACCCAAGTTCCACCCTCAGTGCCCATGTAACGTCAGGCACAAAGTAGTGCACGCGTTTGGAATCCCAATGCACCTGCAAGAGGTGAGGCCAGGAGAATCTGGAAGCTCCCAAGCTGCAGTGACAAAACAGTGAGAGAAACCCTGTCTTCAAAGAAGGTGGAAAGAGAGGAGAAACACCCTGAGGTTGTCCTTCTAACCTCACCATCTATACACATACATACTACACACACAAATGAATATAACAATTAAAGGTAAGATGGAAGCTGGACATGATGGCACATGCCTTTA
Organism: Zapus hudsonius; assembly: GCA_004024765.1. NCBI lineage: Eukaryota > Metazoa > Chordata > Mammalia > Rodentia > Dipodidae > Zapus > Zapus hudsonius. The sequence continues at coordinate 23,737 of PVHP010008938.1, forward strand.
ATCCCAGCACTCAGAAGGCAGAGGTAGGAGGATCCATGTGAGTTCAAGGCCACCCTGAGACTACATAGTGAATTCCAGGTCAGTCTGTGCTAGAGCAAGACCTACCTGGGTGCGAAAAAAAAAGGAAGATGGAGAGTGATTGAGGAAGACATCCAGTGTCAGCCTCTGACCTACACCCACATCTGTACACATACGTGTTTGTCACGCACACACACAGAAAACCTAAAACATCCTAAAAGCACATTTTACCTGCCCAGACTCCCAGCCTAGCAGCTGTAGCTTGTTGGCTGTTCCCCCTCATGGTTATGGGGCTCGATGCTGTGCTTAGCATTGCGAGAGATCACTTTTCCAAGCACTAGCGCCAGAAAAGTCAGTTGCAAAATTCCCAGTATTGTTTATGCTCAGTGCAAATTGCTTCTGCAACATTGTTCCTTCAGCCCTGGTAATCAGGACCAGCTGTACATCATTCAGCAAGATAACCCAGTCCGTGGCCTTGGCCGTGAGGCTGCCTCTGCTGCCCATCAGCACTTGAGAAGCAGAGCTGCCCCTGGGCCAGTGTTGCTTCTGCCAGGGTCCCACAGTGTGAGACCTCAAGTGTGTGCACTTCTCGCCCTGCCCACCTCCAGTGCAATTTGAGATATAGTGTCCACAGAGGGTGCTTTCTAAGGAGACTGCATTAAAGTCAGAGAGTCAGGACTAGGTCAGAGGTGCTCTGTCACAACAGGCTTCTGTCCACTATCACTGCCCAAGAAGAGTGATGTCACTGAGTTTATAGAAGTGGTAGTGGCGCCTTCTTAATTAAACTGCCCACAAGCTAATGGCAGGATTTTAGTGGAAGCTAAGTAAATCTTGGTGAGCACTGTCATACCAACGAAAATGCATAGAATCCCGTGTGTGTGGGTGTATGTGTGTGTGTGTGGGCACGCATACATGTGTGTATGCATGTACGAGTGTGTGGGCATACGTACATGTGCATATGTGTGTATACGTGGAGGCCAGAGGTTGATGGCAGGTGTCACCTTGCCACTTCACTGACTGAGGCAGGGTTTCTCACTTGAGCCTAGAGCTTGCTGATTTGGCTAGTCTAGTTTAGCTAGCCAGCTTGCCCCAGGGATCCCCTACCTGTCTTTGGTTTCTGAGTGCTGGTATTACAGGTGGGCTTCCACACCCACCTGGCATTTACATGGGTGCTGGGAGTCTGAATTCCAGTCCTTGAGCTTGCCTGGAAAACACTTTACCCACTAAACCATTTCCCAGTCCCCCCCACACCCCTTTTTAGAGACAGGGTTTCATGTAGTCCAGGCTGGTCTTGAACTCCATGTGTAGACCAGGATGACTTGAATTCCTGACCCTCCATCTCCCAAGTGCTGGCGAGCATACCCACGCTGGGTTATGCTGTGCTGGGCCTAGAACCCAGGGCTTTGTGCACGCTCTACCAACAGCACCTATTGATCAGGCCCACCACAGGTTTGCAGAGACTTGTAGTCATGACCTTTCATACTCATCGGTGGCTGGAATCTGGTTCTCGAGGGCCCAGAGGTGCCCACATCCATGTGACCTCTGTTTCCAGCAACCCTTCCAGCACCTAATGCTGTTGAATCGATATCACTTTGCTCAGTGTCTAGCTTATAAAATACAGGCTGGAGGCCTTCTTGAATCCACTTCTGTGTCACCCTTTCTGCCTTCCTCCCAGCTTTCTGATGGTCTCTGGAGATGACCAGGTATGTGTGTTCACATGTGGCCTCTGCAAGTTCTGTGTGTTTTCCCCATCCCGCCACACCACCCGTAACACTTTTGCGAGAGTGGGCTGCACATTAGTGCTCCCTGCTAGTCAACTATGGGGAAGGGAATGAAATAATCGCTTTCTTTAGGAACACCTTCTGAGAGTCTTTTATGGGAAAATGAATGCCTAGTACTCCTGTTTGATTATGGCTGAGAAAACCATTGTAATTTATGAAGTTGGCAAGGGATCTTTAAAAGGGAACGAGGCAGAGCAATTTTATACAATGGAAAAATACACACACAAGAAGCTGCCAGCGGAAGCAACAGAAGAAGATGGCTAAATGGACAGAGCTGAGAGCGCTGCATGCTTGTAACTCTGGGTAGATTCACATGAGCATCAAGGCTGATGGGCCAAGTGGGTACTTCTTATCTAAACTCTAGAATGTTCTTTGTAGGCTTCAAGCAGAACCTAAAGAGACACCTAGAAATCCCGTAGATTGGGGCCAGGGATGCTTGCCTGGCATGCAAGAAGCCCTGACTTTAGTCCTCAGTACCTCAAAAAGTAGGTGTTATGACACACACCTGTGGCCTTAGCACTCAAGAGGTGAAGGCAGAAGGATCCGGACTTCAAGGTCATTCTCAACTATATAGCAAATTCTAGGCCAGCCTGGGCTATATGGGACCCTCTCACAAAGAGAAAAAATGTATATACAGATAGATAGATAGATAGATAGATAGATAGATAGATAGATAGATAGATAGATAGATAGATAGATAGGCAGACAGATGATAGAGGGATTCTAGCAGCTGAGCCAGTTAGATTAGTTTACTTCAAGCTTAGAAACCTTGTCTTAATAGGATCTTCTTGCCCTGAGGCCTCATGGCTGGCCTGGAACATTCTTACCTCCCTCCCCCTCAACCGAGGAGCTCAGAGAAAGAAGCACCTGTGACTGACCACCCTACCACAACAGCTCTTCCCCACAGTAAGGTCTTTCAATGACAGCCAGCAAGTGCCTGTAGCAAGCTCATAGACTATTCTGGAACACCTTAGCACATCATCGGTCTTTGAAAATAGACTGTCTTAACCCAGAGGGCTGTGGGGCCAGAGAGTCCCAGTCAGGCAGGGCTGTCTCCACGGGACACAGGCCAGCTGTCAGGGAGCCAGTGCCCACCCAAGTGAACAGGCCTCCACTACCCAGGTCCTAACGACTAGGTTCCCAGGGTGTACATGCTTTCTTCCCGATGCCTATCTGATATCATTGCTGAATCAAGGCCAGTTCTGATTCCACCCAAACTGTTCACAGCTCACATGTGCTCACCAGGTAGCAAACACATCTGTGTAAGGGCTAGGAGCACAACACTGCTTCCATTGGCTCATGTGTTGTACGCAGTGGGATTTCCCCTGGTTGGTTTTCCACTTCTGTGAAACCTTCTTCCTCTATCACTGAGCTGTACATTGAAACACTGGTGAGGCTGTGGAGAAGGCTCAGCAGGTAAGAACCCTTGTTGCACAAGCATGAGGACCTGAGTTGATCCCCAACACTCACATAAAAAGCTGGGCATGGCCATGTGTGCCTGTAACCCCAGCACTGAGGGGAGAAGAGACAGGGGCCTCACTGGGCTCTCTGGTCAGTGAAAGATACCGTCTCAAGGAAATGACATGAGGGCAGCAGAGGAGCACACCCTAGGCTCTCCTTTGACCTCCACGTGCATGGACTCAGGGCACATGCACCTGCACACACACACACACGTGCATATCCTACCATCAGGCCAGCAGAGGGGAAAGATTGCATCATTCATGCTGTTGTTATTCTGTGTACAGGATCACTTCCTCTGGGAGATTTATCCGTGAAGTCTATAGACCTCAGTTCTGACATAGCCACTGATACAATTCCTTCTGTTTTCAGCAACTGGAAGAGAAGCTCAAAGGCCAGGCTGACTATGAAGAGGTGAAGAAAGAGCTGAAGTGAGTATGGAGAAGCAGGGGCCTAGGACGGCCCTGATGTGTGCCCAGTGGCATCAAAACACAGCACTACACAGCTCTCTGGGTGTTCAACTCAAGCTCCCCCAGGGCTCTGTGGCTTTTTGGCGTTTTGCTTTATGGGTTTTTGTTTGGTTTGGTGTTTTTTTTTGAGGATTGTTGTTGTTTTTGAGAAAGCATCTAATGTAGTCTAGGCTGGCCTCCAACTCTCTATGTAGCTAAGAATGACCTGGAACTTCTAATGCTTCTGGCTCCACCTCCTGAGTACTGTGATTACAGGTGTTCACCACCTCACCACATTTATACAATGGTGGAGATGGAACCCAGGGCTTCACGCATGCCAGGCAAGCACTCTACCGACTAAGCTACATCCCCAGCACAATCTTACAGAAACTGCAGAATCAAAGATTGTTTTGTTACAGTCCCAGGTACAAACAGCAGGAAAGGGCATGTTTTCTGAGTGAAAGCTTGCAGCCTCACACTACCTGGGCCTTCTGTACTCCAGGACTTCTTTCCCAAGACTCTATCTCCTTCCAGAAGCCTGCCTTCCTCTGTGCTCATACCTCCATTAGAAAGTAGAGATGAGGCTGGAGAGATGGCTCAGCAGTTAAAGCACTTGCCTGCAGAGCTTAATAACCTGAGCTCAATTCCCCAGTACCCACGTTAAACCAAATGCACAAAGTGGCACATGCATCTGGAGTTTGTTTGCAGTGGCTGGAGGCCCTGGGTACTTGAGACCTATATCAGAAAAAAAGAAATGAAATGAAAACTGGCAGGCTTTTCCCCATCCCCACCCTCTCTCCCGCACAACCTGTGGCTTGGATACTAGCCCTTCTTTTGCTCTCACCTCCATCCTGGGGAACCTGGGCTCCAACCTATATGCCTTCAGCTGCCCCCAGAACTACCTATCCAGCCCTAGACACCCCTCTTCCCATCAGTCCTTTCTCTGGCATCTGCAGGCTTCAGGAGCCCTTCCCTCCACTACCATATACACATCCAAAAGCTCCCCTGGATACTCTGCTAAAATGTGGCCTTGGCCTTCCACTGGTGATGAGCCAAGCGCCCTCTTGCAACAGGCTCTTACATCGTCTTCCTGTGCCTCCACTGTACCATTTCCTCCTCTACTGTCCCCAGCAGGCTCTTCTGTCTCTGTCTTCTCACTGCCCCTCCTCCAAGCAGAGGTCTGTAGAGCATCCTGCTCCCCAAAGCCCATCTCCAACCTGGAAGATCCTCCTGCCTCAGATGCCTTTGGTTGCTCTGTGTCCCCAGAGCCTTTAGGGATTTGTTGCTTACCTGTCAGGGCCTTCATGCTTCATGGGGTACAGGTCAGGACTGGTTCTAATTCTCCTTAGTACTGGACTATCCCAGATATATATTATTGAACAGAGAGGTGTTGATATTTGTTGTATACTTTAAATATTCTTTATCTAAAATGATTAATACCAGGACTTCAGATTTTGAGATTTATTGAATAAGGCAAAGAGATTTATTGAGAAAAGGGTTTGTTGTTTTGTTTTTGTTTTTTAAAGTGTTAGGCAGGCATGCTTGGAGGTGAGTACCTTAACCACTGAGCCATCTCTTTAGCCCGAAAATATGATTGGGATTTCAGCCAGCATAGAGAGAGGGGGGGGGGGAAGGAAGGAAGAAAGAAAGAAAGAAAGAAAGAAAGAAAGAAAGAAAGAAAGAAAGAAAGAAGAGAAAAAGTTACACACTCAGAAAAGCAGGCCAACTCCACTAGGGTCTGTGAGCAACGATGTCTTTTTGTTTTGTTTTGGCCTCACTCTGTAGACAAGGCTGGATTTGAATGTGTGGCAGTCCTCTTGCTTCAGCCTCCCAGTTGCTGGGATTACAGGTGTGAGCCACCATGCCCAGTTTTTCCAGTAATTTATTCCACAGTTTCAAAAGTTTGAGGGACTGGGGGTTGGGGATTTAGCTCAGTGGATGAGTTGCTTGCCTAGCAAGCGCAAGACCCTGAGTTCGGTCCTCAGCACCGCAAAAAAAAAAAAAAAAAAAAAAAAAAAAAAAAGCCACAAGTGGTCAAAATGCATAAGTTTAAGCACTTGGGAGTTCGAGGCCACCCAGAGACTATAGTGAATACCAGGTCAGCCTGGGCTAGAGCGAGACCCTACCTTGAAAAAAAAAAAAGTTTGAGGGACTGGGAAGATGGCACAGTGAGCAAAGTGCTTATCAAGCAAGCATGAGAACCTGAGTTTGGGTCCCCAGCACCTACATAAAAGCTAGGTGTGTGGGGCTGGAGAGATTGCTCAGTGGTTAAGGCACTTGCCTGCAAAGCCTAATGACCCAGGTTCAATTCCCCAGCACCCACATCAAGCCAGATACACAACAGTGCATGCATCTGGAGTTCGTTTACAGTGGCTGGAGGCCCTGGCGTACCCGTTCTTCTCTCTCTTTCTCTCTCTCCCTCCTTGCAAATAAATAAATAATTTTTTTTTGAAAAGCTAGGTGTGGTGACGCATACCTACAATACTAGCGCAGTGGAAGGGGAAGACAGGAGAATCCCTAGCTTGCCCAGTCAGTGAGCTCTAAGCTCAGCAAGAAAACCTGTCTGAACAGATAAGGTGGAGAGCAACTGAGGAAGAAGAAACCCAGTCTCAATCTCTGGCCTCCCTGGGCATACAAACACACATGCACATGTAGCTGACTATGTGGACCATCATGCATGTGAACACACACTGCGCTCGAGGGGAAAGAACAAATTGTTTCATGCTGAGGTCTGAGCATGCCGCTCAGTGGAAGTGCTGGTCTAGCGTGCACAAGGCCTCAGGTTCAGTTCTTAGCAATGCACACAGACACAAAGTTTTCTGTTTGGGGCTCTCAGCCTGTCTAAATTTACAGGCTCGCTTAGCCTAAAGAACAATCATGAGTTGACCAGAATAGAAGAAGGGCCAAGAATATAGTTGCAAACAACGTGAATCTGCTAAGAAAAGACGCGTGCGTGTCCAGATGGCTCCTCGCCTCTCTCCTGTGTGATGATGGGAAGAGTCCAGAGTTCCTTTATTCTTAGTCACAGAGCAGAAAGTCACGTGGCCACACACAGCTCTTCCTCGTTCCTGCTTTGGTTAGTTCATGTGGTGAAGCTTTCTGTAAGTGATGATGAAGTAAGGGTTTGGTCCTTAGCCAACAGCCTTTTGCCTCTGACGGCATCTCCCACACCGTTGGTGTCTTGATGGCACACTCATGAACCTTGAAGGATGACGGAGGCTAAGATCACAGACACAGGGAAGTCTGAAAAGCCCAGGTGCACAGGTTGTAGACCTCCATGCACAGCCTGTCCACCCTGAGCCTCGCTGTTTCTTGTGTGGCAGGAGGATCTCATGTAGCTCGTGCTTGCCTCGTACTCACTATGTAACTGAGGATGACATTGATGCTTGATCCTCCTTCCTCCACCTCCTGAGTGCTGGGGTGACAAGCATGGACCACTACTTGATGCTGGGATGGAACTGTGCATGCTAGACTCGCTCCATGCTGACTCCTTGGAGCCCCAAAGACTTTCCCCTTTTCTCCTTGGTCCTGACAGAAAGAAACACCCACAGCAAAAAGACCATGAGAGGGGGCTGTAGTGATGGCTCCATAAGTAAATGGAGACCTGAGTTGATCTCTAGCACCCACGTAAAAGCTGGGCACAGTGGTTCATGCCTGTAATTGCAGCACTGGGGAGGCAGAGACAGGAGGATCCCTGGGGCTCACTGGCTAGCTAGTCTAGCTGAGTGGGTGAGCTCCAGGTTCAGTAAGAGACCTTGATGCAAAGATTAAGGTGGAGAGTGATTGAGGAAGACACCCACCATAGACCTCGGACTCCCACAACTGGCACACACATACACAAGGTGAGAAAGCAGATCAGAGGTGAGGGCTGATCTCCTTGTAGCTCCTGGCTTGTTCAGACAGTCCAGCACCTTGGGTGGTCTAGCCTGTTTCAGCCCTAAGGGGACAATGGAGCAGTACTCTGTCCCTCACCCCACCTAGGGTTACACCAAACCGTCTTTAAGAGTATTGGTTACTAGCTGCCTCTTTCTGCCAGTTCCCAAGTGGCCGTGGGTCATGAGTTCCCCTCCCTTTGGCTCCCCCCACCTCAGACCTTTCCATCCCCTTTCAGCTTTACAAATACATTCCACATGCAACAATGTGATGTCTGTATTAAACTTTAAAATTATAGTCTGAACAGACCTGGTGTGACTCCATATGGAGTGATTTACATGCTGAGCAAAAAAAAAAAGAACTTTTGCTAGCCAACTGCTAGTTGAATACTCATTCCTCTAGCGGCATTATCAGATTAAATTCTTGCCAGGGAAGTTGTTAAAGTTGTCAGTTCCTCAGCGCCTGCAGAGCAGGAAATTGTAACGTTAATGCTTATTGGCATGGCTGCTAATAAGGTATAAGCTGAAAATAACCACTGTGTGTTGCTTTTCCAGTATCCTGAAGTCCATGGAGTTTGCACCATCAGAAGGAGCGGGGACACAGGTACATTGGCTCACTTTGTGTCCAGTGGCAGTTGATCACTGCTGGTCTATGGGGTCTTCCCCTTCCCCACATTTACATAAGAGCTCTCATTTATAGGTGCTGAGTCCTTCCTCTAGAACAATGAACCAGCCACATGTGGTGGTGCACACCTGGAATTCCAGCACTTGGGAGGTAGAGAGGCAGAAGATCCTCAGCTACATAGCAAGTTCAAGGCCAGCTTGGGTTACATGAAGACCCTGTCACAAAAATAAATAACCAAGTGAAACCAAGCAATGATCTTTCATTAAGAAAGGGATGAGTCTACTTAGACATCTACTAAAACATAGATGAATATCAGTTGCAGGGACTGGGGTACAATTTGCTGGTTTAGCATGTGAAAGACCATAGTTTCAATCTGAGCACTAAAAACAAAAAAGTTTCCAGGGTCTGGGAGTTTGGTTCAGTAGCAGAGAGCTTGCTTAGCATGCACAAGGACCTCGGTTCAACCCCCAAGCATGCACAAGGACCTCAGTTCAACCCCCAGCACCACACACACCAGAAAAAAAGAAAAGAAAAGGGATTTCAGGTTGTTTTAAAGGCCAGCCAAAAATAAGTTGGCCTACAAACTTTGGTTATGCACTGTCTTAGTGGCAGAGGCATGGGGGTCAGGATGGCATTGACACCCAGTTATCTGGTGCCAATTAAAGTTTACATTACCAGCCTAGTGTGGTGACATGCCTAGAATCTCTGCCCTTGAGGTTTAGGCAGGAGAATAAGGAATTCAAGGCCATCGTGGGCTACTTGACCCTGTCTCAAAAAAATAAAAATAATTTTACATCATAAAGCCAGAATTAATAGTTTGTCTGTAATACCAGCTACAGGAAGCCCAGGACTTTGAGGCAGGCCTAGGCAACATAGCAAGGCCCTATCTCTTATTTAAATAAATAAATAAAACATTTTTGGGGCTGGGGAGATCATTCAATAAAATAAAATGCTTGCTTCACAAGCATAAGGACTTAAGTTTGATCCCCAGAACCCAGATAAAATGCCAGGAGTGGCACACACCTATTATCCCAGCACCAGGGAGGCAGGGAGAGAATCCCTAGTCTATCTAGCCTAATTGGTGAGTTCCTGGCCAATGAGAGACCCTGTCTCCAAGGAAATAGCCAGTGCACCTAAGGATGACAGCTAGGGTTGTCCTGTGGGTCTGCATCACACACATGTATACACACATATGCTCAAAAAAAGTTTAAAAATTGACAGAACCTGCCTACATGAGTGGAATCTCACTCCCGCTACCCAAATGGCAGCTGTCATCTTCTTAACACTAAAAAAAAAAAAAATTAGCTTTCTGGCAGAGGTTGGTCAGTAGCCCATCCCATCAAAAAGTGAGCCCTAGGCTTCAACTATGGGAGTTGTCTGGAAGTCATATGAGTAAAAGGAAGAAACCAATCACCTCAGCTGAAGTTAATTCATGGGGGGGTGAGTGCACATGCGTGCACATTCGGGTACAGTTGTGTGGACCAGAAGACAATCTCAGATTGAGCTCAGGTGCCATCCACTTTCACTGAGATAGGGTCTCTCAGTGGCTTGGAATTTCCCAAGTCTAGCTGGCCAATGAGTCCCAGGGATCTGCCCCCCCCAATCCTGGGATTCCAGCCATGTAACACCACGCCTGGCTTTTCCATGAGTTCTGAGGATCCAGCTCTGGTCTTCATACAAGTCCGTTGCTAACTGAGCTATCTCCCCACGTCCCTGAAGTTTGTCCTTTTCCCAAAGAACTTGGGCGTTTTCCCTTGGGGCCATCAGATCTGTGATGTGTGTTACAGTGAATAGCCCAAATTAGGAAGGTGAGGGGCCCCCCAGTTGAACCCACGGTGAGCCCCACTCTGCCTTGTCTAGGACTCCGCCAAGCCCCTGGAGGTTCTGCTCCTGGAGAAGAACCGCTCACTGCAGTCGGAGAACGCTGCGCTCCGAATCTCCAACAGCGACCTGAGCGGTAGGTGGACCTGTCATTGTCACGTTTGGTGCTTGGTTGGTTTGCTTCCAGGGCTTTTAGACAAGGCGGGTGAACTGTGAGTCTGGGATCGTGCATGGTGGGAGCGCCGCTGGCTGGGTGACAAGAATTCGTTGGACTAACCCTGAGTGTTTGGTGTCCCTGCCACCCCTCACAGCTCTACCCCGCCCCATCCTGCGACAAGATGCGTGTGCGCCGCCAGGTCAGCTAGGGGCCATGTGGTAGAGGTCCCAGAAGGGACACCCAAGGACATTGTCTTTCTTAGTTGTCCTGTGAATCGGCCAGGGACAGAAGCTAGTGAGACCTCCAAGGCCTGCTTCGAGGGGTCGCCGGCCCTCTCAGGCTCAGTGACACTTCTCTTCTTCCTCCGTCAGGTTTTCCTTGGGGATGCGTCCCTCCCCCCATCCTTAGCCTCTCTTTGCTCGTCCAAAATAGTGGTGTCACTGACTGCTTGGGTTTCGCAGCTTGTAACAAGCGTGTAACGTTGTCTGGGCTCCGATGTCATTGCGTTCTTAAAATGTACGCGCCTTCGATCAAGGGGACTTGGTATGGTGCATCTGCCTCAGAGCACGTGGTGTGAGAGACCCCACGGGTCCCCAAGTGTCAGTGTTTGCTGCTCTGCAGGCAGGGTAGCTTCAATGCTAAAGGCCCCGTGACCTGTCGCCTCTTTCCCGTGTGTGTAACCGGCTCCTTGTCACTCTAGAAGTTTGAACTTTTTGTCAGGGGGATTCTCCAAGGCTGCAACATACAAGAAAGGTGCAAACACGAATGCATGTGGCTTGTTTTTGGGGGGCCTCGTTTGGCTGATTTACAAATTCAATCTGAAAAACAAACCAACACACTTCATTGGCCCTTGTTTAAAAAAAAAAATAAATCTGCACTTTTTTTCCTTTTCCCTTTTGTGGGGCACACTGGCATTCTGGTCTTGGTTTTTTTTTCCCTTTTGAATCCCCCATAATGCATTCTGTTTGCCCTTCCTTGTAGGGTCAGCCAGGAGAAAAGGGAGAGACCAGCCTGAGAGTCGGCGCCCTGGACCCTTGCCGGCCTCCCCTCCTCCTCAGTTGCCCCGCAACACAGGGGAACAGGTTTCCAATACTAACGGTACACACCACTTCTCACCAGCGGGGTTAAATCAAGACTTTTACAGCTCATCCCTGACCAGCCCCAGCCTACCCCTGGCTTCTACAGGAAAGTTTGCACTAAACTCTCTTCTCCAGCGACAGCTAATACAGTCCTTCTACTCCAAGGCCATGCAGGAAGCCGGAAGCACAAGCACGATTTTTTCAACAGGTCCTTACAGCACAAACTCCATATCTTCCCCAACTCCATTACAACAAAGCCCAGATGTAAATGGCATGGCCCCATCCCCCAGCCAATCAGAAAGTGCTGGGAGCGTCTCCGAGGGCGAGGAAATCGACACGGCCGAAATCGCCCGTCAGGTCAAAGAACAACTCATCAAGCACAACATCGGACAGCGCATTTTTGGACATTATGTCTTGGGACTGTCGCAAGGGTCCGTGAGCGAGATTCTGGCCCGGCCAAAGCCCTGGAATAAGCTGACTGTCCGAGGCAAGGAGCCGTTCCACAAGATGAAGCAGTTCCTGTCTGACGAACAGAACATCTTGGCCCTTCGGAGCATTCAAGGCAGACAAAGAGGTGAGAGAGGTCGGTGCCTGCTTGTGAGTCCCCTGCAAGGTTGTGAGCGCGTGCGTGCGCGTATGCGTGAGTGTCTTTCCATGTGACGAAACATTCGTACATCACATCAGGTAAAGTGCTCTTCAGTTCCACCAGCTCCAAAGTTCAAGCGTCAACCGGAAGGCTCTAAAACCATGAGGCTTAGGAAATCTGATCTCAGAAAGATGGTCAGCACCTTGTTCTTAGTAAACTCAGTATTCCGCTGCTCTGTGTTTACTTAAGTTATGCACACATCTGACTTAGCATTTCTGGATTCATTTGGCCTTGGGTGCTGCCCCTCGGGTACCATCCAACCTTGTGGCAATAACACCTGCCAGGCTTATCCTCTGTGAGCTTTGTGGGTGAGCATGTCAAAGCTGCTTTCTGTCTCTTTCCCCCATCCCAAGAGGACATGTTCCATGGTCATCTTCCATCATATATGTCCTATTAGGTTTTTGTTTTCTTTTTTCAGTGCCATGAGTAAAACATGCCTGCCTTAAGTAAATTACACAGAAGTCTCATTCAACCACCCTTCCCACTGCACCCTCTATACAAAAAGAAAAAAAAAATTAAAAGCCAGTCATGTCCACAGCATCAATAATTCCATCCTACCTTAAGAACAGGGGTCCCTGAGCTAAGTCGACAGTGACACAGAGGGAATGTCTTCAGCCGCATCTGAAACACTGAAATTTTCACTCAAATGCAGAAAAGAGGCACTCACTCCCTGCAGCACCCATTGGCACTGAGAACACTGAGCGTTTGTGGGGATGTTAACTGAAATTGGTTCTTTGGATGATTAGTGCAAGCAAGCTCTGCTCCTGGGCTGGCGGGCAACATGCTTGGAGGCAACTCTCCCTCCCTCTCACCCTCATGCCGGTGATGCCATAGGCCGAGGCTTAGGTCGGTCAGGACTTCTTAGATCCAGGGCCTCTTAGGAAACTTCTAGTAAGTCCCATGTTAGCCAGAAAAAAGCCCTGAGCCCTTTCTTTAGCGACAGGTGGCTCAGATTTCATGTCACACAGCCCATGTCGTCGACGCCACCACTCCCCTGATTGTTTTGTTCTTACCACACTTGTTTTTCAACAGAGAATCCAGGCCAGAGCCTGCACAGACTCTTTCAGGAAGTACCGAAACGAAGAAATGGGTCTGAAGGTATGTCTCAGGCAGGTGTTTCTCTTTGCAGTCAGTAACTAGGAAGCAGCATGTCCTTAGCTGTGTATTTGGGTTAAAACTTTACAGTGTGCTTCTGGCCTGGAACCTGATGGAAAAACAGCTAGTAAGTATAAAACAAAGCACGGGTTCAAAGGCGCCAGCCCCATCCTTTCGAGCTGCCAAAGCCAGAAGAGGTGTTCCCGAGGTTAGTGCCCTCAGCACCAATCCCAGGTGTCCTCTGACTCTAATGACACCATACCAATTTTCTCAGAAGCAGGTGACAGAATAACAGTTGTGCTCTGAGAAAGGTCAAGTGATCCCACCGAACCATATATTGCTGCTTCCTCAAACTTTTAACTCTGAAGTACATCAAAACTCCCACCTAGAGGACAGATACCAAACATGATTGGTTCTCCCATGGACCATAGCAGGCCAATCCCCACCCACCATGCTCCTTGGAGTAGGGGCTCTAAGTGATTCTGTCCCTGTGGTACCCCTGTTATTAAGTGGTTTAACGGCATTTCCTGTTGAGAAAGGTAGTGAGCAATTAAAATGTCTGGATGCCTTCCAGAAAGATCTTGGGGCCAGCCCCTGGGCCCTAGTAAAGCTTCAGAACCACATGTGGCTGCTATGCAGGTGTCTGCCACGGGACTGTGAGGATGTATTCGTGGCCTTTAGGGATCTCAGCAGGCTTCTCTCCTTGTTGGTAAATTTTAGAAAGATAGTATGTGATCATAGATCTGAAAAAGTTTATCCTCTCTCCTCTTCACCAAACACATCCACATGATTGGTCCAAGATCAGTGTTACCAAGACTAGGAATGTGTAGCTCAGTGGAGAGCTCCTGCCTAGAATCCCCCAGTGAGGGGCTGGGGTGTGGCTCAGTGGTAGAGCACCTGTCTAGAATCCCCCAGTGAGGGGCTGGGGTGTGGCTCAGTGGTAGAGCTCCTGCCTAGGATCCCCCAGTGAGGGGCTGGGGTGTGGCTCGGTAGTAGAGCTCCTGCCTAGAATACGCCAGTGAGGGACTGGAACATGTCTCAGCAGTAGAGCAGTTGCCTACATGTATAAAGCCCTGGGCTCAATCCCTAGTGTCACAAATATATATATATATATAAACCTTAGCCTTTTACTCTCCTTCCCAATTTCATCTTTGGGAAAACTAAATGTGCAAAGCCTGAATATCGTTCCAAACCCACTTTTAAATGACTCATGAAAACCATTGCCTTTGAATCTACCATCTTTTTCTACACTGTCCTAAATGATTGGCTTCCTCTTTACCAACCCCATGGGCCATGTTCAGAGTGACATGGACCCTTTAGGCAAATTCAGGAGGAAGCCTCCTGCAGGGCATGTCCCTCATCCAGCAGCAGGTAGGGACCAGTGGGAGACCATGCCCACCTCCCCATCAGTCACCAGCCTCAGCTCCAGGCCTGTGTAACAATAATGTCTACAGTGATTTTCAATAAGAGGTCTGGCCTTGATGTCATCGCTTTGACTTCTCCCTGCAGGTAACATCACCACCCGGATCCGAGCCTCTGAGACTGGTTCTGATGAAGCAATCAAGTCCATCCTTGAACAGGCCAAAAGAGAACTCCAAGTGCAGAAAACTGGTAAGGCTTCTACTTCTTCAACTGCTGTTCACCAGACTTAACTAAGAGACTTTTCCTGAACACTGTGATCAGCACTGATTACATTCTTTTTTTTTTTTTTTTTTTGTGTGTGTGTGTGTGTGTGTGTGTGTGTGTGTGTGTGTGTGTGTGTGTGTGTGTGTGTGTGTGTGTGTGTCAGGGGGTTCAGTGGGTACTCAGATGTCACAACAGATGTGTGGAAATCAGAGAACAACTTTGGGTCGTTGGTCCTCACCTTCTACCTCACTTAAGTCAGAGTCTCTTAATCTCGTTGATGTTCACCACTTCAGCCAGGCTAGCTGATCCACACGCTTCTGGGAAATTGTCCTATCTCTACCTCCCATCTTGCCGTTGGGGGCGTTGGGATTACAGAAGCCCACTATGGCTTCTGGCTTTTATGTAGGGTGTGGAGATCTGAACTCAGGTACTCAGGCCTGCATAGCAAGTGCTTCATGCACTGAGCCATCTCTCCACCCCGTCATTATTTTTTTAACAATAGCATGTTTTCATACATTTAGGTATGTGTAGAGAGAAACCTGATCTGTACCATTAACAGTTTTTCTTTGTTTTTTTTTTGTTTTGTTTTGTTTGTTTGTTTGTTTTTTGTACTTGTACTATAACCCAGGCTAGTCTTGAACTTGTGATCCTCTTGCTTCTGCTTCCTGGGTGCTGGGATTATAGGTATGCCACCACATCAGTCTACTTGTCTTTTAATGTCACTCCCCAGAATGCATCCAAGAATGCCCCTTTAGGGAGTGGAGAGATGGCTCAATGGGTAAAGTGCTGTGCAATCAGGAGTGCATTCAGATCCCCAGAACCCATGTGGCCTGCATTTGTAATCCCAGCCTCGGGGAGAAGAAAGCAGGAGGATCCTTGGGGATCAAGCAATAAGGTGGACAGCAGTGGAGTAAAGCAGTTAACGCCAACCTTTGGCCTCCATACACACACCCCACATGAAAAACAACAACACAAAGAATGTCCCTCTAGCCTACAATCATTTTGAGCCGAAGTTAGCAGGCAATTCACATCAAATACCCTTTTTAAAAATAGAAAGTAAGCCCCATGTGATGGCACACACCTTTAATCCCAGCACCCGGGAGGCAGAGGTAGGAGGATTGCTGTGAGTTCAAGGCCACCCTGAGACTACGTAGTGAATTCCAGGTCAGCTTGGACTAGAGCGAGACCCTACCTCGAAAAAACAAACAAACAAAAAAAAAAAATAGAAAGCAACTAGTGAAATACTGGGTTATATTATATGATTGTCATCACTATTGACTAAATGCAGCTGAAAAAGAGAAGGGTAAACAGTCAACCCTGGGCACTGCATGATGGAGCCAGTGTCTCAGTCAGGGAGCTGCAGCCTTTTGAGTAGACATCCACCAGCATCCTGCCTTGGGAACTTGATCTTCCTGGAAGCCATGTTTTCTGAGAGGAAAGACCCCCCCTCCCCCCATTTCAGAAACTTCTCTCTGGTTAAGCTTAAGATGTTTGGGAAGGGCACCATACTGCAGCCTCACCTGTGTGTTTGCCTGCTCTGTACCCCCAAATTAAAAAAAAATTCTGGGGCTGGTGAGATGGCTCAGCAGTTTAGGCACTTGCCTCCAGTGCCTAAGGCCCTGGGTTCAATTCCCCAGGACCCATATAAGCCAGACCCACAAGGTGTTGGCCCTGGTGCATTCTCTCTCTCTCTCTCTCTCTCTCTCTCTCTCTCTCTCTCTCTCTCTCTCTCTCTCTCTCTGCTTGAAAATGAATAAATAAAATATTTTTTAAAAAATTCTGGGGCCTGGGAGGGCCAAAGTTTGACTCCCTAGAACTTATGTAAAAAGCTAGGTATAGACATACCTAACTGCAACCCCAGTCCACAGCAGGAGGTAGCGAATGGGAAACCACTGGGGCTCCAAGTTGAGGTAGAGGCCCATCTCAGGGATGTATGCAAGTGAGTGATAGCAAAGAGCACCCAAAGGTCTTCTCTAGTCTCCATACACATATGCGTACAGCACATACTCTGTATACACAAAAAATAATTATTATAATAATTTGCTCAAATATACTAGATGGTAAACTAGGTGAAACCCCTCTCCACTGCCTCCTGTGTCCTTGGAAAGGTCCCAGGGAGATAGGACATGCTCTTAGGGGTTGTAAGCTTGCTAGCCAATGAATTCAATTCCCAGCACCCACAGAAAAAGCTGGGTATGGCCACCAATTTCTATAACCCCAGCAGTGCTGAGGGTGGGAAGAGACACGCGCATCACTGGGGCTCCCTGATCAGCCACTCAAACCAAAAAACTGGGAGCTGCAGATTCAGTGAGAGACTCGGGAAATGAGGCAGAAGAACTATAAAGAAGGCTGTGCAACCTCCTTGGGCCTGTTCACATATGCACATGAGGCTGTCAAACCACAATTTCACCCTGTGTTTGTTCCCTGCAGCTGAGCCGGTCCAGCCATCTTCTGCATCCAGCAGCGGGAGCTCCGATGACGCCATCCGCTCCATCCTGCAGCAGGCCCGCCGGGAAATGGAGGCCCAGCAGGCCGCCCTAGACCCTGCCTTAAAGCCAGCACCACTATCCCAGCCTGACCTCGCCCTCCTCACCCCTAAGCTCCTGTCTGCCTCACCCATGTCCACTGTGTCTGCTTACTCCCCTCTTGCCATCTCCCTGAAGAAAACCCCCACGGCCCCCGAGGCCAGCACCTCGGCTCTGCCCAGCACTCCAGCTCTCAAAAAGGAGGCTCAGGATGTATCCGGGCTGGATGCGCAGGGAGCAGCCGATGCTACCCAGGGGGTCCTGAGACAGGTGAAGAGTGAGCTAGGCCGAGGAGGCACATGGAAAGACCCCTGGTGGAGCCCCATCCAGCCTGACAAGAGAAACCTCACCTCTTCCGAGGAGACCAAGGCTGAAGAGACCACTGCTAGCGGGAAAGAAAAGGCAGGTGGCAGCCAGCCTCGGCCTACGGAGCGCAGCCAGCTTCAGGGACCCTCATCATCATCAGAGTATTGGAAAGAGTGGCCCAGTGCAGAGTCCCCATATTCCCAGAGCTCAGAACTGAGCCTCACCGGAGCCAGCCGCAGCGAGACACCCCAGAACAGCCCTCTGCCTTCCTCCCCCATCGTGCCCATGACAAAGCCCACCAAGCCCTCCGTTCCCCCGCTGACCCCTGAGCAATATGAGGTCTACATGTACCAGGAAGTGGACACCATTGAGCTCACTCGGCAAGTCAAAGAGAAGCTGGCCAAGAACGGTATCTGCCAGAGGATCTTTGGGGAGAAGGTGAGGAAGGGCCTCACCTGGGAGGTGGCATGGGTTCCCATCTCTTCTCATGGGCATCACATAGAATAGCTCACCCTCAAATTCCGAAGTGACCATTGAGTGTTCCAGTAACTTTCTCTGCTGAGCCCCCATGACAGACCCAGTTCTAAGATGGACCACCCACTTTGTGGTCTCCATTGTACTTCTCAGCTACCCTGCTGGGTGTTGGTAAAACCTCCACACTGCAGATAAGGAAGCAAGGCTCCAGAGCTGTTAACTGCATGCCCCAAATGGCAGGTGACCAAGTCCCAGTCCTGCTTGGGCTGCCACTAGCACTTCAGTAGGCCTTTCTGTTCCCAAGAGGTCTGATCTGATCAGAGACCACATAGGAGAATGACCAGCCTGCAAAGAACCAAGGCGTACCTGGTAGGAAAAGCTGCACAGAGCATAGGTATTCCTTCTGTGGTTTTGAACTGAGGTCTTATGTAGCCCTGGCTGACCTGGAACTCTGCAGGCAGACTTGTCTAACCTCACACTGGCTGTGACCTTCCTGCCTCTACCTTCCTGATGTGGGGCTTACTGATGTGCACCAGCATGATTTGCTCAAAGCATTTTTTGTCCCTTTCTTTTTTTTTTTTTTTTTTTTGGTTTTTCAAGGTGTAGGGTCTGTCTCTAGTCCAGCACTCTGTAGTCTCAGGGTGGCCTTGAACTCACGGCGATCCTCCTACCTCTGCCTCCCCAATCCTCCTACCTCTGCCTCCCGAGTGCTGGGATTAAAGGCGTGCGCCACCACACCCGTCCAGTTGTCCCTTTCTTTACAACTCCAAGAGCACTTTGGACATCTTCAGGCAGCAGGGGCCTGTCAGAACGACATTGTCCCTCCCTGGTTTGTGAAAGTGTAATAGGGGTGAGCTTCCAGACCTTTGTGGTGACAAATTCAGAAGGGATTTACCATGCAAGTAAAATCTGAAGTAAGCATGCTACTCTGTATCATTCTAGATTAGGTCATAAATTGCTGAACATAACAAGAACCCCATTTCCGAGGGGAGCACATACCTGGATCAGCAGGGGCTCCCAGGGACCCCATGTGATACCCACACCCCACCACCTTGGCCCATCCTGTCTCTATGGTGGTTCACCACGCAGTGAATCCTTACCACAGTCTGCTTGTAACCTGTTTGTCCCAATTTTGCAAAAGGTGATGGGGGTGCATAAAAAGGAGGGTGTGAAGTCAAAGTGTCTGGAGAAATTCTAGCTCACTGTTGTAAAAGTATCATTTAAGAACATTTAAATAGACATTTTATGTTTTCCACCTTAAATTTAGCAGACTTAATAATGTTGAATTTGTTTGGCCCATGAGTGCCATTTATTCTGGATTCTGAGAACTTTGCGAAGTGATGGGATGCAGACCCTAAATATCTCTGGGCTGCATCTGTGTCCTGGGGTGGGGGGTATTTGTGCCCATACATATGTATGGCCATATGTGAGCGGCAGAAGCTCGGTGCGTGCGTGAGTGCAACTTGTCAGCCGTCTGCAGCTCAGTGTTGCTCCCACACTGGCTCACCATCCCTGTCCCAACAGTTCACCTCTGGGCCTCCTGAGAGCAGAGTGTTAGCAGAGAGTGACCCTTTGTAAATACCCCCTTTTTCTGGCATCCTCTGCTTCTGCCTCTTAAGGGATTTGGGGCCCAGCACCTCAACTTTTTCTGGTCCCAACAGACAAAGAGCAAGATGCTCTCCAATGCTTGTGCCTCAGTTGTCAGGATCCAAACCTTGGAGAGCCCCTCCTCTTGGCCAGATCCAGACCCTAGAGAGAGCCCCTCCTCTCCCTAGGAGCTATCTTTAATTTTTCTTTTTCTTTTATTGTTATTGTAAGTGGTGGTGATGGTACTGGGCTTTGAGCATGTTATGCAAGTGTTTGACCACTGGCCACGCCCCCAACTCCTTACTGGCCAATTCTAGGCAAGCACACTGCCCCAACCCCTCACTGGGGGAGTCTAGGCAGGAACTCTACCATTGAGCCACACCCCCAGCCCCTCAATGGGGGATTAACTCTACCACTGAACCACGCCCCCAGGCTCTCAAGGACCTATTCTAGGCAATCTCATCCCCTCAGAGATAAATTCTAGACTAGCATTCCATTACTGAGCCACATCCCCAGCCAGATCTGTGACTAGAGCAATGTCTTTTGCCCAGATCCCCTACCTCTTGCTAGGACCTCCAATACCCCAAGCCATCAGGGTGCCCAGGCTGTGGTTCTGTGCTCAGAAGTCTGACCTCTACACATTCCCTGTGTCCACATCTCCCCCTGCCCCACAGGGCTGCATGTGCGTCACTGAAGCACCTCATTCAGTGGTGCTGATGCCCAGGCTTTGATAGCCCTGTGTCTCTGTTTACTGCTCCAGGTGCTGGGCCTCTCCCAGGGCAGCGTCAGCGACATGCTCTCCCGGCCAAAACCATGGAGCAAGCTGACCCAGAAAGGCCGGGAACCCTTCATCCGAATGCAGCTCTGGCTGAATGGCGAGCTGGGCCAGAGCGTTCTGCCCGTGCAAGGGCAGCAACAAGGGCCAGGTGAGTGCGGAATCCTTGGGAGGGTAGGAAGAGACAGGTCTGTGAGGGAGGCAGCCAGCCCCACCCCCAAGGGCCTGACTAGGTTGTTGTTGTTGTTTGTAAGGGGGAGTGGGGGTGTCACTAGGTAGCTCAGGTTGGCCTCAAGATTACTACATAGCCCAGGCTGGCCTGAAATTCACAGTCCTGTCTCCTCAGGTCCTGGGATCTCAGACAAGCACCACCATGCACTGCTCTGACTGTAATTTTCAAGCGTGAGAAGCCTGTACTAGCTAATTTTATAAGCAGCAGAAAATGAGTTATCAATTAAGAAAATGGTGTTTATACATAAATATAGGTAAAAGTCAAGTAGCTATGTCAGGGAGTCAAGAAGGAAAATCAGACAAGGGCACTTCTGAACTAAAAGTGTCATGAGTAATGATTTCTGCTTACTCCCGGGCCAGGGTCCTGGAACTTCCCAGGTTTATGACACCCCCAGCCCATCCTAGTGCCCTGGCCTCAATTGAGCAATGGGAGGCCTCCCTCCCTCTGGTCTTGTGTGTCTCCCATTACCTCGAGCTTCATGCACTTAGGAAACTCCACCCGTAGGCTGCTTCCTCCTGTAATTTTGCCTTTTTCTTCCCTAGTCCTCCACTCGGTGACATCACTGCAGGACCCCCTCCAGCAGGGCTGTGTGAGCTCAGGTAACTAGCCCACTTCTGTTGGTTCACTGCCTCCTCTGATCCCCGGAACTCTAAGGAACCTCAGAGTCCACGTTCCTGTCCCAAACCCCACCTCTCCTGTGCTGTCATGTAGATGGTGTCATACAAGAAACGGCTTTTTCCATTTAGCATAATGTCCCCGAGATCCACTTTATATAGCAGAGTGTGCTCATGTTCATGATTGAGTAGTATTCCCACGTGAATATGCCACAGTTTGAATTGCCCTTTCCCTACTGAGGGACACTGGTTATCTCCAGGTTTTGACTGTTACATATAGAGTCACAATGACAGGGAAAAGAAAGGAAACAAATGCATTGTCTTACTGGCAAACTGCAGGCCTGCTGTGCTTACTCTTCAGAAGCAGATCTCACCTTAGGGACTTCTAGTCTACCAGGAGAGAACAAGTCCTGGGTGCCATGTCTCTTCCATATGAAAAACTTTGGCAGCCTTTGAACGGTAGGACAGAGGAGAGTGGATCAAGTAATTCCACTGCTGAGCCAAGTGCTTTCTACCACTGAGCCCCTCAGTAGGGGATTCTAGGCAGGAGCTCTACCACTGAGACACACCCCAGCCCCTCACTGGGGATTCTAGGCAGGAGCTCTACCACTGAGTCATGTCCCCAAATTCTCACACAGGAGTTCTGAGATGTCCCTAATGGGATTTGTTATCTCTGCCCTGAGGCTCCTGGCCATGGTGACTGGACTCTGTCTGCCCACCTGCCCTACTGATCACAGTCACTACCTTCCACCCTGAGTGAGCCCTCTTTCGTAGCCCAGCTCACAAGAACAGCCTGCATGATGAGCCATTCTTTTTCTCTCCTTTCTCTATTTTTCTAAGCATGTTGGTTAGTCTCCATATTCCATTGACTCACTGAAAACACACACAGAGCTAGTGAGGAGCGCAGAGCCCGCCAGTTTGCTGGGCGGCTTACTCGGGGACACATGTGCAGTGAGAGGAACAGCTGGGTGGCCTCCGAGTGCCTGCTGCTGCAAGATCCCCAAACTACGCGCAGATGGGCCCACGCCACTGCTGGGCTGTCAAAGCTCCTGGTTGGGGTTCTCGTGGGTTTTAGATGTTCAGCTTCGATTTGGTCCAAACTGGGGGGACAGAGGCTGGACAGATTTCATGATGGAATACAAGAAATCTTTGTTGCTCCAGCTCTCCTTCAGGAGACAGTAGAGAAAATAGCAGGTTCATTTGTTTGTACTGAGTGTCTATAGACATTTACATGGTGAATGAGCCTAGTCTCCTGCTCCATAAGGAAGTCAGTTCCCCTCAAACTCCAAATATCAGCTGCCCATCGGAGGCCTGCTTGAGCTTGGCAGGGTACACCTGATGCTTTCCAAAGCAAAGACTCTTCTTCCTAAGCAAGGCAAGGTGTCTTCTTCAGCTCTGGGTCTTAGAATACTGTCTAAAACCTTCCCCTATACAAACACATCTCAAAGGGATTTTCGTTTTCTTTTTTTTAAAGATAAGGTCTCCTGTAACACTGGGCTGGCCTCAAGCATGCTATGTGTCTGGGGATGACCTTGAACTTCTGATCCTCCTGCCCTCACCTCCCCCTAGTTCTGGGTTGACAGTTGCACCACAGTTTATACAGTATCAAACCCAGGGCTTCATGCATGCTAGTCAGGCACTCTACCAACTGAGCTAGCCCCAGCCCCCATATTGGAAATGTTTTCTGATGGTGGTCTTGGTAAATCCTTGAGAAGTGTGACTGTGGGAGGTTCTAAAATCATCCTCAGCAGCTTTTAGCCTTGCTCCCCCAGATGACGCCTCAAATCCAGAGAGCCCGTAGAATCCTGATTATCTCTTTCACCACGGCTACCACAGAACCCATTCTAGCAACTCCTCAGCTCAGGAAGATGCCCTGTCCCCTCCAGAGCCCCAGCGGGTCTCCATGCCTGGTTGGTTCCTAGACAGTGGTAGGGCACACCGCCTTCCCTAGGGCATAGGCACTGCCTTACTTCTCCTTGGTCACTGCACCTTCAGTAAGGGCTCTAGGGTCCCATGAGAAGGTTTCCTGCTTCCCTGTCTTAGCAATCAGAGCCTTACTTGGCCAAGGGCAAAATGCTCTCTACCCTGGGATTAGGGTAGAGTGCCTGCCTAACATGCTCAGAACCCTGGGTTCTATCTCCAGATGTATAAAGCAAGGCATGGTGACCTTGGCCTGCAATCCTAGCACTTAGGAAGTGGAGGCAGGAGGATCAAAATTTCTCCTTGTCTCTCAGCCTCAGTGACTCATACAATAGCCTACAGAGAGAGATGGAGAGAGAGGCGCCTGAGTTTCTGTTGCATCAGGACTTCTTGCCTTTCAGTGGATGTGACCCTTTCTGAGTGTCCACTGGTAATCTGAGCAGTGAGGGTACCAGCCTCAAGCACTAAGGAAATCTGATACCTTTTCCAGCCACCACATCACTCTGTGCCCTGTGGCTTTTTCCTGGAGCCTGGGAAAGGGGAGTGACCAGTAGACTCCAGGCCAAACATATGCCAATCTTCACAAAACAGGTGGAACTTCAAGACACATCTTCCAATCAGAATATGCTCCCTGTTCATGATCCTGACTGCTCTGATTTTGTACAGAACAGTCTTTGAAAACGTTACTTGAGTATGAGGTTGCAAGTGCTCCATGGGAATGAGTCCCCCGAGAGTCTCTTTTTTTATGTCTCCTACTGGAATATCCCAGTATGATTTTTTGTGTGTGTGTGCACGTGCGCGTGCACGTGCGCACATGGGTGAGCCTCATGTACATGCATGTAGAGGCCAGAGAATGTCGGGTGTCCTTATCACTCATCCCCATGTTTTTTTTCCTTAAGACAGGCCTCTCCCTAAACTCAGAGCTGCTGTCCATCAGTGTCAGTGAGCCCCAGGGTTTCTTCAGTCTCTGCTATGGGTCCACATTTCAGTGGTCACACACAGCTTTTTTTTAATGTCAGTTCTAGGGAGTCAAACCTGGTGGTATATGGCCAGAGAGGCCCTCATGCTTAAGTAGCAAGTGTTCTTAATAGCTGAATCATTTCAGCCCTATTAGGATTTTTTTTAATTTTATTATTAGTGTGTGTCCATGTGTGAGTGCAGGTGCAAAGGCCAGAGAACAACCTTTGTGTTGGTCCTTGCCTTTTACCTGATTTTAAGGCCAGGTTGTTGTTTGCAGGAAATTTTCCTGTCTTCTACCTCTCACCATAGGCACTCTGGGATTACAGCAACCCACCACAACGTCGGACTTTTATGTAGGTTGTGGAGATCCAAACTCAGGCACTCAGAATTGTGGGGAAGTACTTTATCTACTGAGCCATCTACCCAGACCCCCATTGTGATATGTTTAAGACAAACCTTAAGCTATGATGTGCTTGTGTTGTATGTTGAGTGAGGGGGAGGCAGGTACATAGCCTTGCCGTGATCTACTAACCATTACATCGTCTTTCTTTCTTTTTCACCCCTTAAAACTAATTTCTCATGCAGGGTTACTTGGAATGATTCACTATTCAGTCACAGGAAAGGAGAGAGGCAGATTAGACCCAGAGGAAAGTGATCCTCCAGTATGTGACGTGAGTCACATGAGCTATTGCTCCATGAAAGGACTAATAGAACAAGTCATCCGTGCCGTGTTCTTGGAAACTTGTAGACATGGGAGCATTTCATGACTGTACATAAGGACATATTAGCCCGTGTCCTTCACTCCCATTTTCAACATAGCACAGCAAACTATGCAAGTGAGGTGATGGTCCAGCCCCTTGGATTCAGCACAAACCAGCTTTTCCCAGCATGCATGGTGGTCCAGTAGAGTCCAGGTCCTTCCAAGTCCTGTCTAGCCGTGGAGAATCCCATGGCCGCATGTCACCATTTCCTGTCAGCAAAGTGTCCGCTGCCTCTTGAAGGAGACAGCTGCTGTAGGCAGGCTCAGCTCTGGGTGGCCCAAGCCACCTCTCCATGCCGTGGCACCCACAGGCCTCCGGAGGCTTGTGGCCATCACTCATTGGCAGGCCCGTGTGACTTTCTCTCTAACATGTCATGTTATAAGCTTGGTGTCCACCAGGAGGCCTATAAGTCCTGCCCCAGGGGCTTCATGTCGTCCTACAGTGGGACTCTACCACAGATCTATCATTGAGAAAAGCAGTTTCCCAATGTTGGTAACTAAACGGGATTTGACTGGCTTGGAATCAGAGACAGAGGGCTGAAGGCAGCCCCAGAAAATCTCATGGCACTGGTTCGAGCAGGCAGGTCTCAAGACTGACTACTGAAGTCTCCCTTTTCTCATAATATTTTTTTATTTCAGAGAGAGAGAGAGAATGGCAGTCCTCTTTTCTCTTTTATAAATGCTACTTTACTCATAGCTGTGACCAAATAAGAAGCAGCTTGAGGAAGGAAAGGTTTCTTTCAGCTGACGTTTCCAGGACATCCAGCCCAGCACAGCAGGGAAATCAAGGTAGCAGGAGAGGAAGGCTAACCGGTCACATTAGAGCCACAGGCAGGAGGCAGAGGACAAACAGGAAGTGGGGCTAGGACATAAAACCTTGATGCTCACTCCCAGTGACCCACTTCTTCCAGCAAGGCTCCACTTCCTAAAAGTTCCACAGCCTTCCCAAACAGCACCACTAGCTAGAGGCCAAGTCCAACCCATGAGCCTGTGGGGCACCGTTTTCCATTCAAGCCACAGCATCTTTGCTCTGAGTGAATCAGTGAAAATAACGTTCTATCCAGAAAGAATTGTTATGGCCCACGTTTGAGCAGCTGAGGTTTATGTATAACTAACATACACATAGGCACACAGCACATCAAAGTCCAGAAAGCCATGGCTGACACTCCCTGTGCACTTGCAGGTAACCACTGCCTCATGGCCTATGGCACCATCACGAATATGGTAGCCCATTCATTTCTCTCCTTGGTGGTAACCTGCACTGGAACATTTTAATTTTATCAAAGGTGGCCTGTTAAAGGGACTCTGCACTGAGGCTAGACAAGTCCTGTGGCTCTAAAGGATGATAGGTGGGCAATGGACTATTCCAAATGGGGAGCTCTGTGGGGACAGAGGTTCAGAGATGGGGAAGATCATGTCCTGTGAGGAGTGTTAGAAAACTTGAAAGGCTGAGAAACTCCCAGTTCAGAGGCCTTGGTCTTCTCAGGTGATAGCAAGAACGTGGGTCACGGGAGAACTTTGTCTTCTCTTTGTGAGGAACACTGATGATGTTGCTGCCTTAATGTTAGTGTAAGAGGAAAAGCATGGACAGGCAGGACAGAGGGGGATGACCCTAGGGACCAGGCACCACAGCTGGCTGGCTGGATGGATGATGACTTTTCTTCTATGACCATTACAACTTCCCCTACTATGTTGCCATATGTGTGGACAGATAGCTTTAGATTAATAAAAGTGTATACATGAAATGTTAAGTAATGGGTTTAAGACCGAACTGACCAGTCTCCTGCCTCCCCATCTGGCTTCTCCAGCGGAGATCGCCTAGGGTGTGTGAGGCTGGGTAGCAGCCCCATGATCTGCTGAAAGGTGGGCTTCATGCAGCCCTCTAGCTTCTGGGCTTCTAGGGAGTACCATTCCTGCTGGTAAATTAGCTGTCCCCACAGCATTCCATAAAGATGACACGTAAGCATGAGGTTCACGAGTGAAGCTACAGTCAGAGGCTGTTAGGAGAAGGTTCTAGAGACAGTGGCTACTAGCAGGGATAAGCCATAAATTGACTGCCCACTAGTCACTCTCCCTGGACCCCTGGACCTTCATACCAAGCTCCTCTTTTACAAAGCCGGGCCGGTTCAGGCATAGCCTCTGGCCACCTCTCCTCCCTTCTTTGTATGCTTGCTTTGGAAAGGGAATTTACAGTACCCTGGACCTTGCATCCAAGAGGCAGAAGTAGGTCATAGGAGCAGATGAGGACTTGGATCTTCAGTGTTCCATTCTAGGGAAGGAATAAAGAAGCTGAAAGGCATAAAAATCCTTACTTAGGTAATTTTAGAAAGATACAGGACTAAAATGAGGAGACACACGTGGGCATCTTCCATGGGCCACACACAGTTTCAATGTTCTTAACGAGTGAGTGAACCAACCCCTCCCCTTATGGATGAAGAAAACCAAGTCTCAGGGCTGGGGCCAAGTCTGTATCCCCAGCACCCACATGAACGCCAGGTAACCCAGCACTGGGAAGTTGGATACAGGAAGATTCCCAGGGCAAGCTGGCCAGCTAGAGTAGCCAAATTGGTGAGGTCTAGGTTCAGTGAAAGACCCTGTCTCAGAAAATAAGATAAAAAGTGATGGAGAAAAACACCTTCTGGTGACCTCCAGCCTCCACATATGAATGACACACATATGAACGTGCATACACAATGCATACCACATACACACAAAATAAATTAGTAAAAAGAAAGGAAAATCTAGTCTCAAATGAAAGGAAATCTGCCTGCCACCCAGTAGGAAGCAGAAGTTCATGTGGTTTTGTGTGTGTGTGTGTGTGTGTGTTTTGTTGTTGTTGCTTGTTTATTTGTTTTTTTGGTATGGTCTCACTCTAGCCCAGGCTGACCTGTAATTCACTATGTAGTATCAGGCTGGCCTTGAACTCATGGTGATCCTCCTACCTCTGCCTCCTGAGTGCTGGGATTAAAGGTATGCACCACCACACCTGGCTGTCATGTGGTTTTAAAGCCAGAGTCCTTGTTGCCACAGAGGCATCTGCAGGAGCCAGCCTCAGGCCTTGAGGACCCTTGAGGTCTCCTGGTTGAGGGGTGGGTTGACCCCCACAACTGTATACAGAGAGAAGCAACACCAGGCTTCAGAATA
>PVHP010008939.1:0-16013 GCA_004024765.1 Zapus hudsonius
TCCCTGAGTCGTGGTGGGTGAGTAATAAGGCTGCTTTAATGTTGCGGGCTTAGAGGTCCTTGTGTCGAAAATCCTTGGTTCCTGTCTCAATGGCCTATCCTGTGTTGATTGAATGACTGTGGTTATAGGTCCCTTGTTCATCATTCATTGTCTGCTGAGTTCCCTATGGATCCTCCCTGATATGACTGTGGTGGCTCCTTCAGGTTTTTTGACTTATCTGCATGGTAAATTCTTTACCGTGCCATGAATAATAAATTCTTTAAAAATGTTGTATTTATTGGAGTGAGAAAGATATAGCGAAAGAGGCAGATAGAAAGAAAGAATGGGTGTGTCAGGCCTCCAGCCACTGCAGACAAACTCCAGACACATGTGCCGCCTTGTACATCTGGCTTTATGTGGGTCCTGGGGAATTGAACTTGGGTTCTTAACCACCGAGGAATCTCTCCAGCCTGAATCATAAATTCTTACTATGAACTTTTCGTTAGAGGAATATATACACATGTATATATTTATGTATATATACTTATTTTTGACACTTTTCTACATGTATACAATGCATTTTGATCCCACTTCTCCCCATTACCTTCTCTCAGCCTTATCCCCCACTACAACACTTTTTTTTCAAACTTAATTCCCATTTTACTTTCCTGCTTTTTTAAAAACTATTTTTATTTGCAAGCAGAGAGAAACAGACAGAGATAAAGACAGAGAGAGAATGGGTGCATCGGGGCCTCTATCCACTGCAAATGAACTCCAGATGAATATACCACCTTGTGCGTCTGGCTTTCCATGGGCTCTGGGAAATGGAACTCTGGTCTTTCAGTTTTGCAGGCAAACACCGTAACTGCTCAGCCATCTCTCCAGCCCCATGCTTTTGTTTTGACCCACAGAGTTAAATTAGTTACTTTGCATGACCATGAGTAGAAGTTACAACCCACCAGTGGCCACATCACTGAAGGACATGACTCCCCCTCTCCCAGCAATCACCAGCTGCCACAGGAGACTCTGGCAGGTGCATGGTCCCATCCATGATGAGATACTGACAGGCTCAGTCTTGTGCAGGAAACCACAGCTGCTGGGAGCTCGTGAGTGCAATGGCATGTCATGTCCAGAAGATAGCATTCGGCAACCTTTCTTCCCATTTTTCTGTTCTTACATTCTTTCAGCCTTCTTTTCCAGGAGGTTCCCTGAGCCTTGGAGAGGGTGGTTTAGAGGCCATGTTTTAGGGATGAGCACACAATAATTGCTTATCCTTGATAACTTTTGCCAGCTATGTATCTCTGCGGTAACCTCTATCCTTTATATACAGAAACTTCTGTGATTAAGGCTGAAAGCAGTACCAGTCTGCGGGAACAAAGATGTTTAGAAGGCCATTTGACATACTGGTCATTTAGCATGGCCACAGTAATAGGCTCCTCACCCCCTAGGGCTGATGTGCCCCTAACCTTCTTCATATTTACACTTCCAGACATGTTTTTCCTCCTGTGTAGTGGGCGTCAAATCACAGAGAAGTTAGTTATTCTCATTATTTTCATGACACAGTTGCACCAGTGGGCACATCTTGACTTGCAGGTAGGTTGAGGCACAGGGTCTACACCTGGGTAGGACTGTTGATGGCTTTTCTTTTTCAGCAGCTTGCATAGCACCTTCTGGCACAAAGAAAGTTAGTTGGCAGAGTTTCAGTTTCAGCCTGGTTAGTCCTGCAACTAAAGTGTCTAGGGACTTGCCATCTAGTTTTGGTGAGCAACCAAGAGCAATGGCAGTAGCCAAATTGTTTTGGGGGCCTGAACGACCACACACTGGGCCATATCTTAACCGTGGCTCTGGGATTTTCAATTAATATTCTATGGCTTTAGGGTACAGCTTTATCCACCCATGTAGAGGACTTTCACCTCTATGATTTTTAAGTAAGTTATTTTTAATGTTTAAAATAGTTTTATTCATCTGTTGATAAGAGAGAGGAGATAGAAAGAGAGAATGAGAATGACTATGATATATGGGCTGTTCTTTTCTAGGCTATTTAGTGTTTGGCATGGCTTTTGTATCTGAATGGGCATCTTTTTTCCTAGGGCTTGGGAAATTTTATTAATTTTTAAAAATTTCATTGGAATAAAGCTTTTCTTCTTTCTCTATGCCAAGAATTTACAGATTTGCTGCTTTCAGTGTCTCAAATATCTCTCATTTTTCATACTTTTTTGAACTTAGCATTGATTTTGGCTACCTGTTCTGTTTCCTCTGCCTTGCTCTCAAGCCCTTTTATCATTTCGTCTTCCTGATCTAAGCTGTTGGTGAGGCTTCCCACAGAGCTTTTGATTTGACTTGCTGCACTTTTCATTTCAGTCTTGATTTTCTTCAGCACTTCTAACTCTATTGAATTTTATTTTCATATTCTGATTTGACTTCATTATTTCATTCTTAGTTGTCTGTGCCCTCTTTGAATTCATTCAGATGTGTGTGTGTGTGTGTGTGTTCTTTGAATTTCCTGCAGGTGTCTATCAAATTCATTCAGT
Organism: Zapus hudsonius; assembly: GCA_004024765.1. Taxonomy (NCBI): domain Eukaryota; kingdom Metazoa; phylum Chordata; class Mammalia; order Rodentia; family Dipodidae; genus Zapus; species Zapus hudsonius. The sequence continues at coordinate 2,511 of PVHP010008939.1, forward strand.
TGTTTGTGCTATGTTGGATTTCATTCAGGGTTATTCATGTCTTCTTTAAGTTCTTTGCACATATTTATGATAATTGCGCTTCTAAGTTTTTTTCCTCTGGAATTTTCTGGAAGTAAGACTCACAGGAGGCCTTTACTATGGGAATGGGCATTCTTTGTGAGGATATGTTGCCTTGGTTTTTCATATTATTTGTTTTTCATTGGGATTTTACCTATCTGGGGAGATATTTCATTGGTTGAGTTATACCCAGACTCCTACGTAGTAGGAGTGTGGGCAGGGAGGAGTAAGCATAGTGAGAGAGTGCCCAACACTCACGTGGGAAGGCAGTGATGGCGCAGGCAGGGGAGTGGCGTTTGGAGCAGGAGGGTACCTGTGGTCTCACACACAGCAGCAGTGGTGTGGCGCACTGAGGCAGGTGGGAGGAGTGGTGTTTGGAGCAGGAGGTGAGTGCTGGAAAAGCCGGTGCCCATGTGGATGGGCATTGTCTGTGCAGTGAGTGAATTTCTTACTTTTAACTTGGAGCTGTCAGGTAGCCAAATTCCTGACAACTAGCAACAGCGTTTGGCGGCAGTGGTGAGGATCTATCAGTAGTTCTAAGGTGTAATCTGGGACTAAAAGTCTGCTATTTTGAAGTTAAAAATTAAAGTTCTGAACTCTGCTTTGAAGGGTTGAACTAATTTGGCTGCTCTGGCCTTATTGGTATCTATGGAAGTTGATAAATTGCAGTTGTTTTAATTTGGCTTATTTTAAAAAAATGTTAAAGGCCTCCAGTAGTTCATTCTAAAAAGTCTGAGGTTACCAGGATTCTAGTCATGTGGTTCTTCCCCACAAAGGGGTCATAGTTGAGTGGGACAAATGAATTTTTACTTCTGATGGATGAAGCACAGAGGGAATAATATTCTGATGTACCAGTTAAATATGTGTGTATGTTTTATTTATCTATTTTATTAAATGTAGTAGTTTTATATTGATGAATAACAAATTACCATAAACTTAAACTTAGTGGCTGAAACCAACGTGCACAGCTTCCATGGTTCAAAAGTTGGTACATTGCTTGGCTTGTTAGCTGGGTTGTGTTTCTTTTTAAAAAATATTTTTAGCCAGTTGTGGTGTTCTACAGGATATTCTGTAGGATATTGCTGAAGTGGTGGAGGCAAGGAGGATCAGGAGTTTAAGGCCAGCCTGGGCTGCACGTTTAAATATTTTTATTTATTTACAAGGAGAGAGAGAGAATGAATGGGTGCACCAGGGTATCTTGTCACAGCAGATGAACTCCAGATACATGCTACTTTGTACTTTGTACATCTGGCTTTACATGGGTACTAAGAGAATTGAACCCAGGTTGTTAGGCGTTGAGCAATCTCCACAGTCAGGCTGACCTTGAACTCACTTTGTAGCCCCAGGCTAGCCTGGAGCTCACAGCTATCATCCTACCTCAGCCTCCACAGTGTTGGAATTCAAGCCATGGGCCACCATGCTTGGCTCTGGGTTGTGTTTTGAGTGGGAAAGAATCCATCTGTTTCCAAGCTTGTCCAAGGTGTTGACAGAATTAATTTTCTTGTAAGTGTAGGACTGTTGTCCCTGTTTCCTTATTGACTGTCAGCTGGGGCTGCTCTCAGCTGCTAGAGGCCCCTGCGGTTCTCACCATGTGGCCTCCTCACTGATCTGGTCCAGTGTTGGAAGCTTACTTCTTCAGAACTAGGAAGAGGGTTTCTCATTCTTCAGTCCCTGACATGGACTCTTCTACAGGGGAAAGAAGATTAAGGGAGTGGTTACTCTGTTCCTGATTCTGTTGGCAAGAGGCAAGTTACTTAAGGGGACAGGTTTAAATGTCTGATCCATGTGGGTCACCTCGGAATTCTGCCTGCCGCAGCCATTGATAGTTAACACACAGAATTCTCCCAAGAAATCTCAGCTTGAGTCCCAAGAAGACTGATGAGTGAGGCCCTTCCCAGTTGAGGAATAAAATCTAAGAACTGGAAAATTAGAAGTAGGTTGTTTTCTTCTCACAGAGGGTAGAAAACCGGAGCAAGAAGGAATGTTTATAGGTTTCAATATCAAAAGGAAGGAGTTGAATAAAATCAGTGAGGTATTTGGTTTCATGTATTTGGAGTGGACCTACCTCTACAGGACTCTCATGGGCTTCTTTAGGTAGATGACAGTCTTCTTTCTTTCTTTCTTTCTTTCTTTCTTTCTTTCCTTCCTTCCTTCCTTCCTTCCTTCCTTCCTTCCTTCCTTCCTTCCTTCCTTCCTTCCTTCCTTCCTTCCTTCTTTCTTTCTTTCTTTCTTTCTTTCTTTCTTGATGCCTTAGTAATGGCTGAACATTCAGAGTGACATGGCAGAAGCATGTTTTGAGGGACCAATTCAAAAAGTGCATTAGAGCACACAAATCAGACAGATGGTGGCTTATTCGACCTTGGATTGGGGTGTGTTCTATACCTCAGCAGGCTGGTGCTGAGAGGTATCTGAGGCAGAGCTTGAGCGATGGTCACTGGATGAGAAACGGTGCCATTTGGAATGGTGTGTGCACACAGAGCGCGCTCCCTCAGGATATCCCAAGGCTCAGGATGCTGAGGGTAGATGGTGTGACCTTGACGCTGGAAGGCCAAAGGCAAGGACTTTTCCCCGAGAATAGAGGGCAGATGAAGACAGCTCTGGGCAGAGTCACGGACATCAGCTTCCTAGTACACGACATTGGACATAGACAAGATCTTCCTTCTCCAGTTGGAAGGTTAGAGGTGGATTGGGTTGTCTCACGGTAATTTGGGTTGCTGAGAAGGAAGGATCTTTTCAGCACGCGGAGTTGGCTAAAATGGGAGGATTGTTACTAGTTGGAAGCCAGTCTTGGTCTCAAAAACAAAAACAAAACAAAAAACAACAAAAAAGAAGTCTTTTCACACACAAACTTAGGCTGTCTGAATTAAAAACAATAGCCCAACAAGGATGCTGTCCATTATCTGTGCCCTCTCATTGAGAAAGCCCTGTTTTTGGAGGGACACGTCTTTGACTTTTGCTTGGAAGATGAGAACTTGTCACCCCACTGGTTGCTGGAAAACTAAGAGGGCTTTTGTCCCAAGTTAGTCACATCCCTTCTTCCAGATGGTTTGGCTATAATTCTCTCTTTTTTTTTTCCTCTATGGCTTGCTGCTTATGTTTATGTTTTCATTTTATTTGTTTTGATATTTGTGCTTTTTTATTGTGACAGCCATTCAATATTTTTCGGAGCTTGGGTCAGAGTAAGTTGCCCCAAGTAAGGAAAGTCAAGTCACTGGAGGTCTTTATTTTTCTCTGCAGCATCTCAAGCTCTGTGTTTGTGACGAGAGACCGCTTTCTCCCATCAGGCTGTTTTCAAGAAGTCACAACAGGCTTCCTGTAGTTTAAGGTGAGTAGAATGTAAGGCTTTTCTTTTTTAAAATACTCTTATTTTGATAATGTTTTTGAAACAAAATTTGCCGTGGTAGTAGTGTGAGATGGCCTACCTCTTAAATTGCTACATTTGGTATTACACTTGTGTGTCTGTGAGTTTTCGGACGTGGGATATAAGTGGCTGAAACTGGGGGTACTTAGGAGTTAGCTCTGTGTCGTGGTCACTCTGACATCCCTTTGCCTAAAGCTGGATCGGGGCCAGCCCTGGCAGGCGGGATCAGTGAGTGCAGGTCCTGGGGTTCAGGAGCGATCCCCCAGTCTCCACCTTCCTTCCCACTGTCCGATTCTTCCCTTTCACTGAGTCCTTGATTTTGTCAGTGCTTTTATGGATCCTCATCCTGTCTCAGAACTAGAGTTCATTTGACATTCCCTGACATAAATGAAAACATGTATGAGTTCCTTCAGAAAGACAGGAATTCTATAAAATTCTACAAGGTTATTTAAATATATTTTAAAAATTTCCCAAGAGGTATGGCTCGTTGCTTATGACAACTCCCTTACTAGAATGTGAGCATCAGAGGGGCGAGGTCAGGCCCTCTGCCCTTCTCCTCGTCCCTCTCCCTTTCTGCTTCCTGCAGACCTGGTTTAGTACAGTGCCCACCCGGCAGGCTATGTCAGAGCACTTGATGATCCTTTTGTCAAATGGAAGGTCCCCCTAGAGTGGCCGAGGTCTTTGTACTTCTTTGATCAGATGAGGCAGTCGGAGCGCTGGAAGGATTCTGCGTGTTTCCTCACTCAAGATTACAGATCCTTGAGTTGAAACGGACATTTCACTGTTCAGAAGCTTCCTAATATTGTTGGTGCTAAAACCATGCATCACAGAGCAGACTGCGTTCTGTGTCAGTATGGCTGCAATTCCAATTCCTCTCTTCTTTGTGAAATTGAATTCGGCTTATACACGTTTCTTCCCTGAGTGAGTTTTACTGTCGGGTATCTGAAAACCTGGAGCCTTTGGACTGGCTCTCACAGAGTAGGTGGCAAGCATTCACGGGACTGTCAGCTGTGTGCCTCGAGGAGGTATTGTGGTTGCTGAAATGCTTTATTAACCCCACGGAGCAACGCGATGCTCACGAACCATTGGCTGACTTGGTGAGTGTTGATAATTGGCACGACTTTTCTGCCATACTTTGGCATAAACCACCAGCTTAAAGGAAGAAATGGCTTGTTTCTCCCCTGTGAAAGTGAGTGCAACTTAGCTACTATTTCCTTCTTTCCCTCTCCCTCCTTCTCATTCCTCCCCTCTTCCCACTCCTCTCCTCCCTTCTCTCTCTTTTTTCCTCTTTCTTTCTTCTTAATTTCTGGTGCTAAGACTTTGTTCGTGCTAGGCAAGTGCTCTAGCACTGAGCCATGCCCCAACCATTTTTGTTTTTCTTTCATTAAAGAAAGTCTCCGTGAATTTACCTATCCCAAACTAAAATTGTTTTCAAGTATCAGATTTTTAAGTAGTTGAATCATACCCAAAGGACTGCACAACTTGATTTTTAAAAAAAAAATTGGCAAAGGTAGCAATAATTTTAAAGTTATATAAGTTATATAAGTATCTAATTTTCCTCCTTATATGGAATCACCTCATTCTGTCAGCTCTTTTAAGCAGCTTTCAAAATTGATAATGGAAATCCTTCTCTTGACTGTAATACTGTACACTGCTTTTAGGTTAAATCCAAAACTCCCCTTGAATATCCGAGCAGTTAAAGAAAAACTCCACCCTTCCTGCAGACTGCATTTGCTTTGTGTGTTACTGGTAATTTTCAAATACAGTCTTAGATTCTGAGGTGTTGGAAGAACTTTCACAACTTTAAAATAGGTTCTTACAGCTGACTGTCCTGGAATTTATATTCACCCTGTTACTTGTAAAACTTATCCCTTAAATAGCTCACAGCTGGACCGTGAGACATTCCTAAGTGCTGACGAAATGGACAGGTGCCAGCACCTCTCCCTCCGCTTCTGTCTGGGGGGGTCCAGGAGGTTGCCTTGACTGTCTTCTTCTATAGTGATTTATGTGAACTTCATTTGAAAATAGGATTGAATCTTTGCATCGAGATTGTTATTAGGTATATTTTAAAATTTTGATCTCGAATCTGAAGACCCACGTCCCTTGGTCATGACACGCTTGTATGGAGGAGTTGCAGAGCACAAGCTGGGGCTTGAATTCTAGCCCTGCCACTTGACTGACTTTACTACCCAGGAAATTCATAGTCATAATTCGGAGACTCAGCTTTTCTTATATTTTTATGGGACATTTTGAAAATTCCCAATTCATGATTTGATGCATATTAAGTATTTAGTAAATGTTCATTATTTTCCATCTTTTAAAAATATTTTACTTATTTATTTATTGAGAGAGTGAGAGAGAGAAAGAGGCAGACACAGAGAGAACGGGTGCCCCAGAGCCTTCAGCCACTGCAAATGAACTCCAGACACGTGCGCCACCTCCTTGTGCATCTGGCTTTATGTCTGTACTGGGGATCAGAACTTGGGTCCTTCTGCTTTGCAGGCAAACACCTTAACCACCAAGCCATCTCTCCAGCCCTCTTTCCGTCTTTTTAATGAAAAAAATATTTTTTTAAACTTGTTGTTGACTTCCACAAGTATAGACAATATACATGGTTATAATCCCCTCCTTCCCTCCCTCCCCACTTCCTTTTCCAGTTAGCCTCTCTCCTATTTTGATGTCATCATTTTCCTCCTATTCACGGTGAGGCCTCTTTGTGTCTCTGGAAGACCTTGTTGTCGGCACTCCTCCCCGTCCTCTGGCTCTTACATTCTTTCTACCACCTCTCCCACAATGGTCCCTGAGCCTGGGGCTGTGACAGAGACGCCTCGCATAGTGCTGAACCCCTGCTCCATGAGAGAGAAGTCCTGCCTGGCACTGAAAAGCTAGTCAAGAGCCTGTGGCTGGGAAGGTCTTTCGCCCTCGGGTGGAAACCGCTGCTGCTGGCTGGCTCTGTGCACGTGTCACGCCCAGCAAACTGCTCTGAGAACACTTAGGTTGATGCCATAGGTTGACGCTGCTCTACCTGTTGATTATTCGCCATGACAGTGGTAGCCCGGCCGTAGGCATGGGACGTGTTCTCCCTCAGAGTTACGGAGGTTTTCTAAAGACCTAGACGAGAGAGCCTGGGGAGCCAGATGTGGTGCCCTCTTAACCAGAGAACGAAATCGCAGGCCATGGCTCGCTCTGAGCATCCATGTTTCCGGCTGGGGAAATGCCCGCCTCTCCTTGGGCTTCTCTCGGGCCCTTAGGAGGCGGTGAGGACCAAGGAACCGCCATGCAAAAAACTTCTTATGTTAAGTCTGAAAACTGAAAGGTAAAAACGGGAGACCAGTAGAGCCCGGAGAAGCACTCAGGTCCCTCTGGTAAAGAAAGTGGTTCTTACTTTTTACCGAAGGCTTGTATCACGTTATCTTTTGTGGCGATTCAACGAGACCAACTGGTTGTGCCGAAATGAGGTTCTTCAACTTGAAAGCTAAACTCATCTGGAGGCTTCCCAAGATGTCCTGTCCCCACGAGAAGCTGGGCAGCAATGGGCCGGAGTGTCTTCTGCCCTCCCTGTCGGTATTGGCTGCCAATGCCAGGAGTCTGGGGGAGATCCAGAGTACATCTGGGCTTGTGCTGGTTTGAACCAGAGGTCCCCAGCCTTGCTGGAGGAAGCATGTTGTTGGGGACGGGCTTTGAGGTGCCATCTTGCTGCTGTTTCCCGCCGGCTGTGGCAGGAGAGGAGGGGACGGCCAGCCTCTGCTCCTGCCATGACTTCCCGTCTCCATGAAGCTTCCCCTGGAGACTGTAACCAAAACCAAAACTTCCCTGCCATCCGCTGCTTTTGGTCAGGTGCTTTGTTCCAGCACCAGGGCCTCCTGATTTCTGCAAGACTTTTTGTTTTTGTTTTTCCAGGTAGGGTCTCACTCTAGCTGAGCCTGGCCTGGAATTCACTATGGAGTCCCTGTGTGGCCTCAAACTCAGGGCTCCTCTACCTGTGCCTCCCTGGTGAGTGCTGGGATTAAAGGTGTGCCCCTCCACACCCGGCCCTCCCGAGTTCTTTAGACTCCATTCAGGCTTCCTTCCTTCCTTCCTTCCTTCCACCGTCCCGAGACCCATGGCCATCTGTAAGCAGCATCTGGAGACTCAGATCTGGAACCCAGTATTCTTCAGCTGAGGGTCAAGAGTGTCATTTGGAAAAGAAGGAACATTCTGAAGGGTGTCAGAAATGCCTATATTTACAGGTTGGATTAGAAAAAGACAAGCGATTCAAAGAGGAAGGCCAGCAGGAGGGGAAACCACTTTTAGAGGTTGGGAGAGAAGCTCGTTTCTTTGTCACTTCTTTTGTGGCCTGAGACCTTGGGAAATTTCTCTGCCTGTTTGTTCTATTTTTCCTCTTTTTTTGTCAAATAGATGTGCAACATACTGTAGAAAAATACTGCTAACACTTTGCTTTAAATTCAAGTGTGCTAGAAGCTTTGTCAACTGATTGCCAATCACAGTATTGTCAAACTGCTAAAAACACCAGCAAATTTCCACCTAAGGTTTTTGTGGGGGAGGTTAGGGTATGGGTGTGGGGAAAAAGAGTATAAAAATAAGCCTTTGAGTGATTCTGGGTTGCCTGGTATCGTGTGCATTTTCCCATGGAGCCCGGGGTTAGAAATAGCATTGCTTTTTATGGGATTCTCAGCAGAAGCTCAAAAATTTTGGCTCCGTGGGTTTGGTGTGTCTGTGGGTGAGGTAACGTTCGCAGTGTGGTGTCTTTGGGGTTTAGTGTCTGGCTGCATGCACTCTGGAACTTTCCTCTCTGTCTTCCGGCCATGATGTCACCCAGATGAGCAGCCCTCGAGTGGTCCTATGGCTTGTCTATGGCAAGTGACGCTGGCTGTAACCGACGGAGTCTCAGCATCGGCATGAGCTCACGCTGGGCGCGTCTGTGAGGGCGTTTGCAGGGAGGACGTGGCCTTCAGGGACGCTCTGCGTCAGACTGGCCAAGACTCTTGAGCCTAGGGAGATGTCCTCGTCTTGTTGTCAGTGGGCCGGGTTTCAAAAGTGACCTACGGAGGCTTGGAAGGACCACATAATTCTCACCAATGGAGGTAGATTGCTAAGTTCTTCTCAGACTTAAGGCAGAAGGGACATAGAGAAGGACCCACATTTTCGACTCCCAGGGAACTTAGGAGCATCTGTGAATTTCATGAAATTGTGTCCATTCCTGGGAAAATATCAGGGCTTCTCACGTGTTGACCTTCCAGGTCGTTAAGAGCATTGATGTTAGAGCATGTGTGAAGTTTATTTGAACTGGAGAGATAATTTTAGTTATGGGTATATGGGAAGTGTCTTTTAAAAATTAATTTAACTTTATTTTTAGTAATTATAACAGGTTATACTCTTTTATCCCCTTGTCCTACTCCTGTTTCCTGGGGGTCCTCCTCAGTGGGGCTGTGATATTCACTGTGGGGTCGTGAAGGCATCAGTCAGTCCCTGTGGGGTAGCAAAGGGGACTGTGACTTAGGGTATTCCTCCCCACTCTGTGGCTCTTAAAATTGTTCTGACCCCTCTTCTGCAATGTTCCCTGAGCCATGGCAGGCCTGATAGCAGTCTGATGCAGTGTTGAGTTCTTTGTAGTCTCTGGATTTTTGCTTTGATGTGTTTTGATGTCTGTCACCATCATCTGGAGCTGGTTGTCAGGCTAGCAGTGTTCATGTCTCCACTTCCCTTGCAATTTCTCCTCGCCCTGGCAGATATGTTAGAGGTGGCGCATCCCATGGTGGGCAGTCAGCTGTCTTCTAGTCTTATTGATGGATCTTGGCTGTCATTCATTTTCTCTGCCATTTGTAAAGTAAGATAGATTCTCCAACCAAGAATGAGAGCATCATGATTAAAGGGGGATTTGCAAAGTTATTTGAGAGACTTTTTGGTGTGTCAGCCCACTCTTCTTTCCCAGAGAGCAGTGGGGCTTCTCTCTGAGGTATGTTTCCTGATCATGGGATTCTGACTCGGTTTCTAATACCCAATATGAGTTCTCTCCCATTGAGTGGACTCCATGTCCAATCAGAGAACAGTTACCCACAGAGGCGTCTGGATGGTTGATTTCATAGTTTATAGGGTCTCCTGCTTCTCCGTGATGTTGGTGGTCATTGTCCCCCAGCAGCTCCAAAGGGCTTCCCAGCACCATGCGGCTAGCCAGGAGGGAGTGGTGGGAAGGACCCTAAGTGAGAGTAGAGGACGACATTGACAGCATTGAAGAGAATAGGCAGAGGGGGGAGGTTTTCAGTTTAGGTTTAAAAATTTTTATTATTTATTTGCAAGCAGAGAGAAATGAGGAGAGAGAGAATACCCAGTATGCCCGGGCCTTCGGCCACTGCAAACAAACCCCAGGTGCCTGAGCCATGGTGTTCATGACCTCACAGTGGCTGACACTACCTGCACAAGACCTGCATAATAGGAGGGGAAATGATGACATCAAAAGAGAGAAGAGACTAGTTGGAAAGAAGGGATTCAGTGGAGGAGGTATTTTGGAAGGGAACAGGGGGTGGTGGGAGGGGGCTGTGATCATGGTATTTTCCATATGTATGGAAGTTGTCAATAAAAAGTTTTTAAAATCCAGATGTGGTGGCATTCATAATTCTAATACTAGGGCAGCAGAGAGGGTAGATCCCTCGGGCTCACTGGACAGCTAGTCTAATCTAGCCTACCTGGGAGGTCAAGGGCACCATGGTCACTTTGTGTCTAGAAGACAGCATTAGAAAGCACTTCTTCCCTTTGGCTCTTGCATTCTTGCTGCCGCCTTGGAGGGTGTGAGAGTGCTGAACACACCACTGTCATTTCTCCTCAACACTTCCGTGGCTCTTCAGTGGTCCCTGTCATCTGAAAGGAGAAGATCTCGAATCAAGAATTAGAGTAGCATTAGTACATGGGCATAAATAGATCAGATTTAGGGGCAGTTTGGTGGGCATGATATATCCATTGAGTCAGAAAACAGCAACAGTTCCCCCTAAGGCTTATGATCTCTTTAGATGTCAGATTTTGATTAGGTTCTCATTAACAGACAGGAATTCCCTCCTGCAGAGCGGGCCTCAAGTCCAATCAGAGAGCTGTTGGTTTCCCCCATAACAGACATGCCCCCTTTGCACTTGTTGGTGTATTTGGCCTGGCTGGCCACCATAAAACTTGTAAGGTCCACTACTGGTTAGGAGCGGTGATGACTTTTCTCCCCCAGTAGGCTGAGTAGAAAGTAGAGAGCTTGGAAGCCTTGCACGTTGCTGGTGGCATTGATCCGGCTGCTGCTGCATAGGGTTTTAATTATTCTTACAGTGTGCAGTTCTGGGGCATTAAGTGCAATGCAATCACACTATAGTCACCCAGCTCCACCACGCGGAGGATTCTGACCAGAGAAAGGCTCACAGCGTGCGTGAGGACGTAACACTGAATTAGGAGAATAGCAAATACAGCTGCCAAATCCTGTACTTGGGAAGGAAGGTAAGAGATTACCAGGCCACAAAATATGTGAATGCCTTGTTTATATTATTCCACAGGGAGTCTTTTCAGGGACGATGGTGCTTGGATATGTGCTTAGGAAAGTTGAGTCTGGACACCAAAAAGAGTTAGTGGCTAGTGAGGGGCAGAAGCTGAGAAGCACGCCAGAGGTGACAGGGCATGAAGTGAGGAGGCGACACCGGAGAAGACTTGAAACAGAAGCGCTGGCTGGACCGGCTCATGATGGAAGGCGTGTGGACGGTGAGCCGAGGAGGCAGGTGGGCAGACGTCGGAGTTTTGGGGCTTCTGTCTTGATGAAATAAGATGATGGTTTGAGTTCACTCTGGATGGAAGCATGAGTATGGACTTCTCGAGAGCTCTGACACATCTGAGGACATCTCTGGGGAAATGGCTAGAAGTTGAGTAGACATTAGTTGAAGGCCGAGAGAGGTCAGAGCTACAGATAAAGATTTGGAGGTCATTAGTGTATGACGCAACCGCCCCAGGGACATGGAACCAACGAAAGAGCAGGCCTTCCAAAACAGAGAGTGAACTGCATTTTTTAGTGCCTCTAACGAAGTACAGATGCTGTCCTAAGACGACCTTTGTCTCAGGAGAAGGGTGTCTGTCATGGTGTCATGATGGCTAACTTAGCAATCATGCTCCTTTCTCTTTCCCAAGAAGCTGTTCAACTTTTTAGTGGTTAGTCCTGCGAATCCTCATATAGCCTCACAGACCTTCCCTTTGGGACACCCCTTTCCTATCTCTCCTCAGACACTTAGGAGCTGGTACAGCTCACATTTACTCTTGTGTGTATGGTCCCCACACATAGTAACCTGAAATAGAGCCAATAATAGCCGACCTTTAATGTGTTTGAATTTGGTCAGTGAATCCAGATGTTAAAATCCTCCAACCCATTATGTTGCCTCTCCCCTAGAACTGTTTATACCGCTCAGAATTTTACTCCATTTCTCAAACAGTTGAAGGGATTTCACTGTTGATGCTTTGAGAAATTGGAGACACTAAACAATCTTGTCAATTTTCCTCACAAATGCTGTCATGGTTTGATCCAGGTGTCCCCCACAAACAATTGAATGTGTTCTGATAAGAGTGATCCTCAGCTGATGGCAGTTTGGGGTTTACAACCTCGATGAAGCTGTGTTGTTGGGGGCAGGCTTATGGGGTTATAAGCCAGCTTCCCCTTACCAGAGTTTGGCACACCTTCCTGCCGCCGTTTGCAGTGCTGTGGCAGAGGTGATGTCCAGCCCTCTGCTCATGCCATCGTTTTCCCTGCCAGAATGGAGTCTCCCCTCGAGTCCGTAAGCCAAATAAACCCTTTCCTCCACAAGCCGCTTTTGCTTGGGTTCTTCCTGCGCAGCAACTAGAAAGCTGACCGCAACAAATGCATTTCACTGAGTGCTACTGTACTATTGCTTCTCTTCTCAAGAGGTTGGAGAGATGGTCCAGTGGCCAAGCCTGCCGCCATGGGTTCAATTCCTCACATAGAGCCACATGTGTTTGGAGTTCATGTGCAGTGGCTAGAGGCCCTAGTGTGCCCACTCTCCCTTGCTTTTTCTGTCTCTCTCAAATAAATAAATAAAAACATTTTTTAAAAGGTAAAGATAAAATGATTTTTTGTTCTGTTAACTCTTAGCTTGGGTCTGATACACATATAGGCAAAGCACCTGTATATTTGCCTTGGGAAGGTGTGTGAGGGGGTGAGGCATTATTGGGTAAATAATAATAAGTAATAAAAATTTGGATGTACACACTGGTCACATTTCTATCTCACACCACGACGGTGATGGCTTGACCTTGAGTGGGCTTTACATTCTTCTCCTCTTCCTGCCTTTACATTATGGAGGGCTGCCAGAAGTCTCAATATTGTACTGTTCTTATTTCACATGGGAGTTCGTATGGGTGACTGGAAAGAGACATGCTTATGGCAGAAATGGAATTAGTGCAAGTTTAAATCCAATAACTGAATGTTTATTTTAGGGAAAATGCTAGTAATGTTAACTTCCTGCAATTGAGAATAATCAATGAAAAAAAGTTGAAACACTTATGACATTAGTTAAATATAGAGCAACATGTTAAAAACTTTGTATCAAAGGAGGAAGAGAAAAAATTAAAATACTCCTGTGTAACTAATTTTAGTTTATTAAAATGGGCTTTTAGAAATTTTCATATAGGCTTAAAAGCCATCAAATAAGTAACCAGATGCTACGATCACTGTCTCCACAGTGTTCATTCCATGATAAAGGTGGAATGGGAATTGTACTTATCAGCCTATATTCCTTTCATATCTGGAACCAAGGAATTCTGTAGTTGCAGTAATTGTGATCTGTGGGTTCTCTAAGGCAGCAAAACAGTTAAATTTAAGTAGAATGTAACCCAAAGGAAATGAGCAAACGCCTCCACCTTGACTTTGGACTCCTACGGTTTATCTCCTTAGACATTCCCATCAGCTTAGCCTCAATTACACTGATAAAGGTTGTTCCATGTCTGTGTAAAGCACAGAAGTTTATTGACATTTATTTTGGCCACCCATATTGGGGTTGTTTACACTTAAACTATCTCTTTATAGCAATGGAAAATTTAGTTGATGGCAGAACCAGATG
>PVHP010008939.1:16113-51814 GCA_004024765.1 Zapus hudsonius
GAGAGAGAGAGAGAGAGAGAGAGAGAGAGAGAGAGAGAGAGAGAGAGAGAGAGAGAGAAGAGAGAGAAAGAGAGAATAGGATGGGGCATGCCAGGGCTTCAGGCTATTGCAATGAACCTTAGATGTATGGGCCATCTTGTGCGTCTGGCTTTATATGGGAACTGGGGATCAAACTATGGCTGTCAGGCTTTGCAAGCAGGCTCCTTTAACTGCTTTAACTGCTGAGCCATCTCTCCAGCCCATGAACAATGTTTTAGAAAACTGCTGTTACAAGATCAATTAAGTGCCATAATCATCCTATGAACCTGACAGTAGACCACGCCTTGTATACTTCGAGACAGAAACCAAACCATAGGACCTACTGATACAACTGACCAACGTAGAAGCTTTGAAAGCTAAAAATAAGTGTGCAGCTCTGGTGGAGAACTAGAACACTGTGGAAACAGAATTGATCCAAATCTGGTGGTGCTTTGACATTCGAGGGTCTTTAGGTCAACCAGTTGGGCCTCATAAGGAACTATAGCCATGTCCTGCTGAATTCATGATTCAGAAGGCGCTGCTGCTTGGCATTTTCCCGACTCGAAACCTGTTTAGTAATTGTTCTGAATATATCTGAGTTTGCCTTATGGTCTGAGTTTTTAAAACAAAATAACTCTATTCTAAGGGTGTATAATAGTTTACTTTTAAGAACTTAAGTCACATTTCATTTTCTCATTTATTTCCATTTTATAGACAATAAATGAGGCAACGAGACCTGTAATAGTGCTTGTGATGACTCATAGACTATTACGAACAGTAGGGCATTAAACCATTCAAAGATTTGTAAATTGATGAAGATATTTAATACTAAATGGCTAATTTGCCTAATCACTTAATTTTAAACTTTTCAAAATTATAGTGTTGGGCTGGAGAGATGGCTTCACCTTCCTTTAATTTCTAGAAAATCATCTGTTAATGACACTGTCAGAAAGTAGGTATATCTTCTTTTTTAAAAATTTATTTATTTTAGAGAGAAAGAGGAAAGAAGGGAGAGAGCATGGGTGCGCCAGGGCCTCCAGCCTTTGCAAACAAATCCCATACACATGCACCATTTTGTACGTCGAGCTTCATGTGGGTACTGAGGAACTGAACCCAAGCCAACAGGCTTTGCAAGCAAGTGCTTTAACCACTGAGCCATCTTTCCAGCCCCAAGCATTTCTTCTTTAGGACTCCCCAAGGAGTTGTGCTCCTAGTCTTGTGTTTGCCAGGAGAGTTGTCCAAGTTCAGTGCTAGCTCTTTAAATTCATGCTAAATTATTTCCAACATTAGAATGACAAATTTGTCCCAGTGATTTATTTTTGTAAACTCGATCTATTTAATTATATGAAATATGAAAATGTAAATTATATAAAGTGAGCTGAGAAATGTCTATATTAAGTAGAGTTTCTGCCATGTGGAAAAGGCTGACGATGGTCAGGGTGACGGTCAGTCTGCAACAACTCTAGGCTGGAGGCACCTCTAAAGGTCTGGCCAGAGGGATTGCTATGCTAAATAGCCTCTTTTTGAAAGGCTTAATCACTCATCTCATATGTAATGAGACTTTTGCTTTTAAAAGGACAAGGTCTGTGGTAGCTTAAAAGAAAACCGTTATTTTAGAAGAACAAGCTTTTTTTTCTTCAGAAATTAAAGGTACCAAAGCTATCACCTAGCAGCAAAATCTTTCAATTTCAAGTGAGTAAATAGAAGTCAGAAGGGTTATTGGCCTATATACCTAAGGCCACACCTGTGTGCATAAAGTGATGCATGCATCTTGAGTTCCTTTGCAGTGACTGGAGGCCCTGGCGTGCCCATAGTCTCTGTCTCTCTTTATATCTCTCTGCTTGCAAATAAATAAAAATAACAAAATATTTTTTAAAAAGAAAAAAATGTGATTATGTTTAGAAGCTGCAACATTTGAGTAAATCAGATGCATTTGCTCAACCCTTGAATAAAGATTGTAGTTATTTTAACAACCACTACAGTAAAAATCCTGCAGTCTTCAGCTATTTCTGGATGTAGACTAGTAATTAGCATGCCATGTGTAATTCATGGCTGGCTCTGGCTGTTTATCTCCGTGTTCCTCTGCAGCCCAGATTAGGGGACTGGATTTATTTCACTTGGAAGTATGATTTTTGTGGAGACCTCTGAAATGCCATCATGAGATTGATGGTTTTCTGTAGTCAGAGTTTGCCAAGCCTGTGTGTGAAGCTCAATTATTAGTTTTCAGTAGCTCTGTGGAGGGGAATAACAGCTTGTTAAGATGATATTTAGTTTCAGAGAAAACTGTTAAAGCAACCGCTCAAGAAGGGTGATATTACCTGAGGAGAGAGAGACTCCAGGATAGATTTGGGGTAGATTAAAGGAGCCCCACAGGGCTGCTCCAGTTGTTACTCATGGAAGACAGCTTTACATAAATTGTTTTTATATTTACTGATGTACATGGAGGCTGAATGCAGATTGGAGGCATTCAGATAATTCATACTGTCCCCAGCAAGCTAGTGAGAGGTGTCCTCGCGGTCCCCTAGCTCTCCGTGGGGACTCCAGGCTGGCTTTCCAATTGTAGAGGAACAAGAAGAAATTCTGCAGGTACTTTTCCTGCTCTGGAGTATAGGGACTGTGAAATATGAACTTGACCATGGCCAGAAAGGAAAGCAGATGCTTATTTCTAGAAGGACTTGTTGGGGGTCATCTTTAAGGACTTGACTAATTCTCTGGCATTCTCCAGTGGTCAGTTAACACCAGCGTAGCCAAGAGGCAAAGTGCGAAGTCAGTCGAGAGTGTGCTGGGTGCTGAGCTGACCCCTGTCTTTGCATCCCCACGGAAGGGAAGCGATCACCTCTATGTGCTGAAGGCTGCTTTTAACAAATGGCTCAGGGATCATTGCGGAAGGGGGGCAGACAGGGTGCAAGCGTACTCTGAGGCACTGTCCCCCTGGAGACTGATGGGTGCACTCATGACCCCACCATGATTACTGATGACCCCACTGAGGAGGGCTTTTAGCAGAATGAGGAGAATGACCCAATGATGAAAATATGACCAATTTGCACTTTGTTTATGTAATAAAGTTCTCAATTTAAAGAAAAAGAAAAAGAGTTGTTTTACACATAAGCAAAATCAGTGAAAATAATCAGCTATCCTTCGCTTCCAAAAGAGAGAAAAGGAAGCTAGAAAATCCCACCTAGAACATGCCCTCTCACAGATGGGAAGCAAGTGTGTTGTTCTAGCGACCTCCTGATAAAAGAAGTTAGCTTGATAGGCACCAGACCTGAATGGTTAGAGTCAAGTGTCCTAACTGATGCCATGCAACACAATAAGGAATTAGCTTCAATCCACTGCAAGGAGGTCAAGACGTTGTTCAAAAACCATGGCTTGAGGTGACGTTAGACCAAGGAAAGTCAGATGTGGCTTTTAAAGGCAAATAAAGTGCTGTGGAAGGATTTGAACCCCGCCTTGCATTGTCCAAGCCCTGTGCCAGGTGAGGGTGGATCCAGGCCTCAGGGTCTGGTGTTCCAGAGGAGGCAGCCATCTTGTCTTGGTCTCGGATCCTAGCATGACTGTGAGTGGCATCCAGGCTCCCGCACTCGGGACCAGTCCTCAGGGTCATTGTGGTCAAAGACTTGGACCATAGATAGGCTGGCGGTCTGGTTCCTTGGCCTCTGCCTGAACACGACCGGATGCAGTGGGCAAGGAGAGGGAAAGGGGGAATAGGAACTGGACTTTGCGAGATCTCTCGAGCTGACTACAGTGAAGACGAGGGCACCCATACTCGTGTGTTGAAGAGTCAAGATGCCAGGGGAGGCTTGTGTGCGTCAGGTCTGTATCTCTATTTGGGGCCTGGCTTGGTTTCCAAGGAATAGGCCCACCCAAGCTGACCACACGGTATCCCTAGCTGGTTTGAACAGCATGGGTTATGTGTCCGACCACCCAGAGAAGTCCAAGGTGAGGCTAGAAAAGGTGGCTGTCTTGAGTGAAGGGATCGAGGGCCACAATGCGTAGATCAGTTCATCCGATTTAACCCAGAGGCTCCAGTCCCAGTCATTATCATTAGTTCTTGGAGGTTTACTGGAGGGTGGGTTTGGGAAGATGGCTTCTGTTGTTTCAGTTTCAACATGATAGTCAAGGTACCTTTTTCTGAAATTCCTTGTCATGAAAGCACTCTTGAGGATATCAGACCACTAAGCCCACCAGCACTGTCAGGGGGTGTGAGTGATTCCTGAAGGCTGGGTAAGGGATACAAAAGACGAAGCATCACCCGAAGAAGGTGGACTTACAGACCCAATGGCTCTGGATATAGTGTCTGCAAGGAAGGTATTTATACCATTGCATTTTAAAAAGCTGTTATTATTGTTATTTTATCTTTCTAGATAAAATACTATCACATGGTTCAAAAGTAAAATCAATTATCAAAAGCCTATGGCATCTGTTTCTTCTTTTCAGTCATATTGTTAGTATCCATATATTTATTTCTAGAGTTTCTTTATGCATTTGTAAACAAACTTGAAAATATATCACTAAACGCCATTTTCCCCATTTACGGAAAGACGTGCATTTTCTCCCCATGCTTGTACTCTCTGGCAGGCTTTGGAGACCCCGCCACACTGTTAACACATGGAAAGCCACGCCTTTCCCTTTCCCCCTCCAGCTTTATCTACCTCATCGAATCAAACAGTCCTCTAGCGATGAACACCTGGCTTACTTCCAAATTTTCATTTATAAACAAAATACAATAACGAGTGTATTGTACTTATTTTTAATTCAAAAACATGCAGGTGTAGCTTTAGGATAAATTCCTAAAACTAGAAGCCCAGAGGATATGCGTACGTAGTCTCGGTTGACACTGCCAGGTTGCCTGCCCTTCCTTGGGGCTTTGCCGGTGCCCCACAGGGTGTCCTGGTGTGAGCATGGGTGAGGCTGTGTTTTACCTCATTCTCATCTATGGATGGGTGACCACATATTAGGAGGTTTGTCAACTCGCTAGGTGGAAAATGGCATCTAAATGTTATAATTTGTACTTTTGTTGTTTTTAAAAAATATTTATATATTAACAAGCAGAGAGAGAGAGAGAAAACAGAGACAGAGAGAATGGGCATGTTAGGGCCTCCAGCTGCTACAAAAAGACTCCAGATGCATGCGCCACTTTGTGCATCTGGCTTTACATGGGTCCTGGGGAATCAAACTTGGGTCAAGTGCCTTAACTGTTGAGCCATCTCTCCAACCCTACTTTTGTTATTTTTAAAAATGATTTTTATTTATTTGTTTGAGAGAAAGGGAGAGAGAAGACAGAGAAAGTGTGAGCATACCAGAGCCTCCTGCCTTCAAGAACGAACTCTGTCCCCTTCCCATCCCTCCTCCACTGAACCCCTTCAGTACTTTTTAAATTCATATAGTAACATATTTAAGTTTTATCTAGAAGATTTTGCAGAGTCCGACCACTGTTAAGGAAATAATTTGGTCTATTGGGAAAGTACATGTTCTGGAATCAGAGAGATCTGCCTCTTAGCATTTCTGTGGCCATAGGCAAGTTTTAAAATTCCCGGCGCCTCAGTCCATCCTCTGAACAGTGGGGAGAACGATACTTTTCTGCTTCAAAGGGCTTCTATGAAGAAAAGGTCAAATTAGAAACCATGATTACCACGGGGAAGACTTTGGGTTGATATGACTTTGGCTTTTCTATCCTTATTTCTACCATCGATTTTCCATGTATTCATCCACTGTATTAGTTACTCCTTCATTGCTGTGCTCAAATACCTGACCAGAAGCAACTTAGAGAAAGACGGGTTGCTTTAGCTCATGGTTCCGGTGAACAGTCCAACATGGAGGGGGAAAGCCTGGCAGCGGGAGCTTGAGGCCACTGGCTCCATTCAGTGCACAGAGGAGACAGAGCGGACCCTTGAATCTACTGCTCGGTCAGCTCGCTCCTTTTTCTGGTGTCCAGGACCCTAAGCCATGGTCGGCTGTAGCCCACATCTGGAGCTTTTCCCACCTCGATTAACCTAGCCAAGATAATCCCTCAGACATGCGCCTAGGGTGACCTGATCTGCATAATCCCTCGAAGGCAATTCTAGGTTCTGCCAAATTGACAATTAACATAAACCATCACATCCATCCATCCATTAAAATGTTGAGTCAGCCAGAGTTTATGTGACTCTTCCTGTATGCCAGGACATGTCGTGGGCACACACAAATGCAAATAAGATAAGATGGCATTCTGCCTTCAGGAGAGAGACAGGGACAGGCGTGGAGCCCACACGCGACTTCCTCATCATCCTGGCAGCAGCCCTGGTGGTGTCCCTCAGGTCCTGGCCTTCTCCAAACTCTCAGCCTGTCAGCAGAGATGGCTTTTATTCCAGTGTCACTCCGATCCCCAGCCACTGGGTCGATGTTTCCAGTTCATTACTACCATGTTCTCAGGAGAGATTTCAAAATATTTACTGACATGTTGGCGCTCTAACTCCTGGTGATGTCTGGCGGATTTTATTGTCTTTTTTAGATAATGTGGTGGGTTATCCAAGGTGTGGAGAAAATAGTGTTCATAATCTGAGAACTGGAAAAAGTCTGCATTTTTAGGTTGCTTTATAAAATTTTCTGGGACCATGAAGGCTCATTTGGAAAACAAAACCCCACAGGAATAGTTCTAAATGTTAAAGGAACCACAAGAAAGCACTGGTTAAGGGCTGGAGAGATAGCTCAGCCTCAGTGGTTAAGGCACTTGCCTGCAAAGCCTAACAACCCCAGTTTGATTCTCCAGTACCACGTAAAGCCAGATGCACAAAGTGGTGCATACATCTGGAGTTCGTTTACAGAGGCTGGAGCCCCTGGTGAACCCATTCTCTCTCTCTCTCTCTCTCTCTCTCTCTCTCTCTCTCTCTCTCTCTCTCCATCTATTTATTTATTTATTTGAGAAAGAGAGAGTGTGTGTGTGGCATCAGGGCATCTTACTACTGTAACCAAACTCCAGATGTGCGCACGATGAACTTCGCAAAGCATCTGGCTTTATGTGAATACTGGGGAATTGAACCCAGACTGTGAGGCTTTGCAAACAAGTGCCTTTAACTACTGTATTATGATATTTTTAAAAGATTTTTTGTGCTGAGGCTGTTCCGTTTAGCAATATGGATGTGTATATTTAACGGTGGGCAGTAAAACAGGAGTTGAATAAATGTCATCAGCTAGAATTAGGCAATAGTCCCCATTGACAAAGTGCATTTTTTAAAACAGTTTTGGTGCTCATTCATGGTGGCAAGTGAGGTTGGCATATTTCAGAAGATCCACCACGAAACCTCTCGGAAGGTTTTGGCATCTGTATCTCATCAGTAGGTCTTCTGGTGGGTACTGTGCACAACTGACTTCCTTTAAACCAGCAGAGCTTCTGAAGTTCCCAGGTGTGCCAGGTGAGGGTCTCTACTTACAGGTCTGAGACACTGCTTGAAAGATGAAAGCACATCTGGTTTTCTCTTGTCTCATGTAGTGAGTTGCCAGTGAGGTAATGAGTCTTCTAAGAACCCCTGGGTCTCCTATAACTCCCCTGCCCCTAAGGTCACCTTTATAGCTAAGTGTGTGCTTATATAGTAAGACAGGTTTAATATCATGGTGGGGGATGAGTACCCTTGGAATCCATGGGAAGAGGATGCTTTGCTTGAAAGGATATAGTCAGATTTGCCCCCTCACCCATCTTTTCCTCAGTTGGGGTAAGAGAGGCAGCCAGTCAGTCAGGGGCAGAGAAGAAAGACCTCAGGGGCACCCTGGACCCTTTAGTCCCCAGCTCAGATATTTCTCTTGCCAGGAGCTTTCTCCTTTGCATGGAACGGACTCGGGTTAGGGCTCAGGTTTTGTTCCTTTCCTTTGCCACAGGTCATATATGAATGTGGATTCAAAAAATCCCATCGCCTTATTACCCTCCCCTGCACTCTTCCTCAAGATTTCCACTGAGTTTAAGAACTTTAGATTAGGGCTGTGTGTCTGCCTTCCTTGGAAGACCCTCCCTGCCTTGTCAGTGGGATTGATGAAGGATTTCTAAACGGGATGATGTGATTATTAAGGGCTGTGACCATCTCTCAGATGGCGTTTGATGACTGGCCAGCGTAGACCAGCTGTTTTGGGCTTTAGATAGCCCAGTGGCTTCTGCTTTCCAGAATCCTGACAATGCCTTAGCTTTATTGTGTCAAGTTTTGTTTTTCTTTGGAATCTTTTAAAACACACACACACACACCCCCTCTTAGGTAAAAGGTCATAAATTTCATGGGTCATATAGTGGTGACCTCAAGTACCAAGGGTGTCAGGGTAGCCAATCTATCCACTAATTTATAGGCTGTAAAAGTTTGTCAAGGCCTTAGAGATAATGTTCTCAAAACTGTCATTTTATGCTCCATGATGTGTTCAAAGTAACCAGAAAGTACCAACTCCTAAGCTTAACTCTGTTGACTAGATGTTTCAAAAGTCAGCAGGAGGCAGGATGGTGGCTCACCTGTGACCCCAGCAGTAGGAAGGCTGAAACTGGAGGGTCATGAGTTTGAAGTCAGCCTGGGCTGCTGCATAGTGAGATTACCCTTAGGTGGATGAGAAAACAGAATGTTCCAGAGTCTGCTGTGTGTAAGGGGCCTTCCTTGACAGATTTGGGACTGTGGGCCCTGGAAGAATAGGATGTTTATTTCATTTTATGCTATACAGTAGTGCACTTATGTAAGTGTACACATCTTTTTAACAAAGGAGGTACTTTCATTAGCTGGAAGATTTCTGCCCAACAAGGGGGTGTGTATCTTATAGAGATGCCAAGTTACGACAAAGTTAGCCTAAGCTCACAATAGCAAGAGGCGCCAGCATTCACCTGGAGAAAGGGAACAGTCTTGCCACTGTTTGGGAAAAGGTCAGATCCAGGAGCCTACACAAGATTCAGAGCCTCAGAGTTTGTTTTGTTCTAGTTTTTAAAGCTCTATCTGGACCTGACACTGGCAGGACTCCTTGCCCAAAGGAATTAGCCGTGCCCTGAGACTCTTCTGTCTCTGCATTGGGACCTTGAGCCATATATGATGCGGCCTTTCCAGTGCAGCCAACATGACATATTGGCCTGAACACCTGCTAGCAATGGGGACATGATCCCAGCACTCCAGGAAGATGACAGCATGCCTTGGGAGCTGGTCTGGTAAGGAGAGCCTCTGTCCCATACAGTTGTATGGCGCTGAGTACATGAAGCCAACTTTGCAATCTTTGGGCTGAAGGGATGGAAGTTGGTATTTCCAATGGTGTTGGGCATTTCAGTCACAGCACAGGACTGAACACGGGAGCTTGTCCCAGCTATCTGTCAGCCTGGCTTTCTGAGCTGAGCTAGCTTCGGGTGGTAGCAGCCACCTTCTCATTGCTGGGACAAAACACTCGACCAGAGACAGCTGGTGGAGGAAAGGGTCTGTTTTAGCTTCTGGTTTGAGGGGCAGTTTCACCATGGCAGAGCAGGCAGCTGGGGATCACGTCCCATCATGGCAGCAGAGAGAGAGCTCTGAACATTCAGTGGGCTGGACTGAAACATCTCAAGGTCCACCCTTCTCTGTGACTCACCTCTTCGTCACAAACACTTGAAGCTGTGGAGGACGTTTTCTGTTTCAACCGTCACAGGTGGAATATCTTGGAAAATGAAGTTTGTGTTTATAAAAAATGTGAGCATCTGCCTATTAGAAATGAATGGAGAAATTTGACAACTCTTAGAACACAGTTATTATGTGATATATGGATGCAGATATTTTTACATTAAGTGACGATAGTGCTCAAATCAGAGTCATCATTTACTAAGCATCAACTGTGCAATATGTAATGGACGCTAATGCAGAATTATTCTTATTTGGTTTTGGAATGCATTAAGATTTTTAAAAATGTATTTATTTATTTTTTATGTGTGTGAGAGAGAATGAGAATGGGTGATACAGGGTCCCTTGCCGCTGCAAATAACTATGGATACATGCACCACTTTGTGCATCTGGCTTTACATGGGTACTGGAGAATCAAACCTGAGCCATTAGGCTTTTCAGACACATTGCCTTTACCCACTGAGCCAACTCTCCAGCTCTGCATTATGTGTTTTTTAATTTTTAAAAATTTTTTGGGGGTAGGATATCACTTTAGCCCAGGCTGACCTGGAGTTTACTCTGTAGTCCCAGGCTGGCCTTGAACTCACAGTGATCCTCCTTCTTCTGCCTCCTGAGATTAAAGGTGTGAGCCACCATGCCTGGCTGCATTATGATTTTTTAAGGGAAAGATTTAGTATCATTTTGAATCATTTGCGGTTAACATAAAGATTACTTTGTATTTCTTTTTTACCCTAGTTGTTTGAGTATTTCTTTTTCTTGGTGAGTGGTGGAGGCTTAAAAGAAGATAACTCCAAACCCATAGAGAGGAACACAGGGGAGCCCCTTGAAGGCAAACAGCTCAATGTGGAAACCTAAAGACCAGCAAATTATTATGTAGGTAACCGTGCACTTTGTTTTGATCTCTAGAAACATTAGGCATTTGGCTGCTGACAGAAGTTGGGTTTACTTCAGGAACGCACTTCAGTCTCTGGCCTTTCTCTCCTGAAGGCGAGGGTCTGCTTACTGTCAAAATTCACAGATGAGACTTTGGGAAGTGGAGGTTGCTCTGGAGCTTGGAGCACAAACATTGACCTGCCCTTGACTTGATCTGAAAGCACAGGCAGGTTTGTTAGTTGGGGACAGTGGTTGTTCAGGTCTGAGTACATGGCATAGTGAAGGGAGACATGGGCTGGACTTACATCCAGGCACTCAGGAGTGGCAGCTGGCAAGTGCAAGTGTCCCAACAGCAGGGCTATGGGATAGTCGGCGGGCAGGTGGAGATCGGGATGATTGGGTGCGGCTTGTCTGGGCAGTGGTATCAGGTGCTGTTTGACCAAGTGCCTTCCAGGGCTTTCAGAGCAGCCTCTAAGAAAAGAGGGACGCCATCTGGGTGGGAGAGTCTCCAAAGACAAAAGCGATACTCTGAGTTACCAGAAAATGATTTCTGTTTTTAGTAAGAGTATCTTATGGCAATTTTCCATAGAGACCTGGCAAAGCTGGAGAAAGTGGTGGCCAGTACTTGAAGGAGAAGGGGAGCCTTCGAATGAAACTTAAAATCTGTGATGTTCACCTCTTCTGCTATTTGCTAGTTCATAAAAGATTTGAGGATAGGCCAAGACACCAAACAGAAGGCGGCCATGAACGGAGCTCTTGGGGGTCGTATTGGGTTTGGAAGACAAAACCTTGAATCTTAGAGATGAGAATGCTATGGACATGAGAAGGGAAGGATATTAAGATGAACCCAACAATCTGCTCTCATAGTCTCTTCAAGATATTTCTGATGCGCCAGTAACGCCGAAGCTAAAATGCAAAGAGAAAACTACTCTTAAAGGCTGAGAGGCTGGGAAGGTAGTGCCAGGAACCTGGGATAACAAAATTGGAGTCCAGAGCCCCGTGTGCACCCTAAAATTCTTGTTAGGGCCTGGTTGTGCTGTGGGAATAAGAGTGACACTGAACCAAGAGATCCTTCACCAAAGACTGAAACACACCTTAAACCAGGTTAGTTCAGAGTGGATAACAATAATCTGTTCTCATTTTAACTCTCTGCTTGATGCCAAAAATAAACCCTCTTCAGGGTGATGATGCCAGACAGAGCCTCGGATTGTCTAAGTGCTTTAATACAGTGTCTTGTATTAAAAAATAAATTAGCAATTATGTCTTGAAATAGAGCTAACATGATGATGATTAAGAAAGGAGGAAACAGAGGAGGTGGAGACAGGAACAGGTGATCTAGGTACTAGAATAATTCTATATAGATTTATAAAGCATGACCAGAAAGGAACTGAGAATGGTAGATGACAAAGTAGCAAATTTTACCATTACAGTGGAACATATAAAAAAGCACTGTGGTGGTTAGGTTTTGTTGTCAACTTGATCTTTTTAATTATCTTGGGTGGGTCTCTGAGGATGTTTACAGGAAGGCAGCCTCTCAGCAAGGGGCAGGATGTAAGGAAGCTCAGGAGAGCGAGAAGTAAACATCCTTTCCTGTGTGGGCAGTGCAGGAAGGAAATCCCAGAGACTCAGGAAGCCATTAAGTCTGGGGAAGGGTTACAAGACCCCACACTAAGGCTATATAAAGGGGAAGAATGCTCTTTGGCTCTCTTGCCTGTTTGCTGTTGTGTGTGTGGTGTTGGTGATGAGTTTCTCTCTCTGCTTAGACCTGTGAAAGAGGACCAGCCTCTTTCACTTTTAAGGGACTTCCCCTGGATCTGTGGCTTGAATAAATCATTTCCTCCCATAAACTGTGCCTGATTTGAAGATTCATCCCAATGGCATGTGGCTGACTGCGACAAGCACGGAGATGGAAATTCTGAGAACGAAACATACAATAAGCAAAATGAAGAATTACGTAGATAAATTCCATTGCATTTGCATAAGTATTTTTATTATCCATCAGTTGATAGTAACCACTTCCTAGTGATTATGAATAGAACAGCAGTGAACATGAATGTGTAATTATTTCTAGTAGTATACAGAGATCTTTGGGTATAACCCAGAAGTGGTATGGCGGGTCATACAGAAATCTCTTATTAGCTGTGGAGAAAACTCCATGCTGATTTCCATGGTGGCTGTAACCGTTTATACTCCACCAACAGTGAATAAAGGTTTCCTTTTCTGCCCTCCCTTGACAGCATTTCTTGTTTGATGTCTTGATAAAAGCCATTCTGACCAGAGGGAGACAGAATCTCAAAGCAGTTTTTGTTTGTTTTTTGGTGCTTTGAGGTAGGGTCTCACTCTAGCCCAGGCTGACATGGAACTCACTCTGTAGTCCCAGGCTGGCTTTGAACTCACAGTGGTCCTCTACTTCTGCCTCCCAAGTGCTGGGATGAAAGGTGTGTGCCACCATGACCGGCTTAAAGTAGTTTTAATTTACTTTTCCATGGTGAACATTTTAAAAGAGTATTTATTGAACATTGGACTTCTTCTCTTGAGAACGCTGTTCCATTCCATAGCTCCCTTTTTGATTGTGTTGTCCATTTTCTTGATGTTGAGTATTTTGGGTTCTTTGTATATTGTAGATAATAACCATCTGTCCGAGGTATAGCTGGCTCCTATTCTGTAGGCTGCCTCTTGACCAATTTGATAGCTTCCTCTGCGTATAGTGGTTTGTTAGCTTCACGAAATCCCCTTTGTTCACTGTTTACCGTGTTTCTTGGATGACTAGAGCCCTTAGAAAGTTCTCACTTATGTCTTGAGGTGTACTCAGTACTTTTCCCTCTAGCTGTGACAACTGCTTGTTTCCTGGTTCCATTTGTTTGGAATATATTTTTATAGCCATTCACCCTAAGGTTGTGCCTGTCATTTACAGTGAGGTGAGTTTCTTGAAGACAGCAAAATGATGATCATGGTGTTTTCTGATCTAGTTTGTTAGTCTGTCATTTGACTGGGGAGTTGAGACTACTCAATCCTTGTCATGTTGATGATTTTCTGCTGTTTGGTGCTTTCTTATTTCTTCATTTGCTTAACAGCTGTTCTGGCTTTATCATCTTTCTTCCTTAGCCCCTTGAATGAATTTATCCTTTTCTTCAGTCTGAAAGTATTCGTTCTAGTATCTTCTGCAGAATTGGTTTAGTGGTTATACATTTCTTAAGTCTTCCTCTATCATGGAACTTTAAAAAAATCTACTGTTAGGAGAGAGAATTTTTGCTGGGTATAGTAGCTGTGGTCCTTTAAGACTTGAGGTACATTCATTCCAAGTCCTTCTGTCTTTTCACTAAAAAAAATGGCTGTTATGCGAATGGGCCTGCATCTATGTGTGACTTTCAGTGCCCTTTCTTTGGTTCTGTGTCTTTAGTATTTTGACTATAATATGATATGGGAATTTTCTTTTCTAGTTCTGTCTATTTGGTGTTCTATATGATCCTGAACAGGCATCTCTTTTCCTGGGCTTGGGAACATTTTCTTCCGAAATTTCATTGAAAACCATTTCTATGCCTTTGGCCTAAAGTTCTTCTCTTTCTGCTCTGTCCATAATTCATACATTCAGTCTTTCCATGGTATCCCAAATATCTCTCATGGTCTCTTTATATATTTTTTGACTTATCATTGATTTTAACTAACTGATCCAATTCCTCTACCTTGCCTCAAAGCCTTAAATTCTGTCTTCCACGTGATCCACTTGATTGACGAGGCTTTCTATGATGTTGTCATTTTAAAATTTTTTTTCATTTCCAGCATTACTTCAGTTTGGTTTTTCTTCAGTATTTCTATCTATATAATTCCATTTTCATGGGTTGACTTTCTCATTTCCTTTAGCTATTTTTTGGGGGGTATTCCCTTGGAGTTCATCCATGTTTTTATTTGTGCCCACTTCAAATTCTTTTTGAACAGTTTTATCTTTTTGACTTCTGCCACCAGCTCTGCTCATACCAGTTCTTGCCTGTGTCCTTCAGGGTGTGTTCTCCTAAATATCAGTGCTGGTGGTATTTGAGATTTTTCTTTTTTTACTATTGACCTATTTATTTATTTACAATCAGAGAGAGATAGAAGAGAGACAGAGAATGGGCAAGCCAGGGCCTCCAGCTGTTGCAAATGAACTTCAGATACATGCAGCACTTTGTGCATCTGGCTTTACATGGGTACTGGGGAATCCAACCTGGGTTGTTAGGCTTTGCAGGCAAGTGCCTTAACCACTGAGCAACCTCTCCAGCCCTTGAGGTGATTCATTTCTTTGTCTCTCTTCTCTCTCTTTCTCTCATGCAGTCACCGCTGCTTCTCGTGGTCCTTCCACATATTGTGAATTCTGTCACTTACATATTATTTATAATTCCATGAAAATGGGTTTAGACACAGGTGAGAAGTCGAAGGTTTTGTTTGTCCATTTAAAAATTTTATTTTTTTTGTATTTCCACGTTTTAAGATGTAAAAGTAGTTTCGTAAAGATTAAGTAACTTGGTTACTTCATCTAGCAAAAGACAAAGTAGGGGTTCAAAACTGAGTCTGAAAGCTGTGCTGTTTCTCTACACCATGGTGTTTCTTTAGTGGTGGTCATATCTGAGGTCAGCTACATTGTCAAAATGGCCTTGGTATTGTTGGATATATTTGTCATAGTAGTTGATGGATCAGGGGTCACAGAAAAAAATTGAACCTTTATTTAGTGGAGTATTAAGAACTTCAGGGTTTTTTTTTTTTATCTCTTCTTCTTTGCCTCTGTCCCTATCTCCTTCTCTTGTTCCATTTTTTCTTTTTATCTGTGACCCAGAAAGCAGTCTGTGGTCTATGAAGCTCTCTAATCTGTTGTCTTTCTTGCAACTTCTCTGAGTGCGGTTGGTTTCAGGTCATTGACCATTTCCCTCTTTACTCTCCCTGGGTAATTAGCATGGTAGCTACTAATAATATATAATAGTTAGCACCTTTTCTTCCTTGGTTTTAGAGAGAGGAGAGAGAGAGAGAGAGAGAGAGAGAGAGAGAGAGAATTTTTTAAAATTCTGCCCAATTTTACGTGTTTATGTATGAGTCCCAGAGTTCTTTCTCCATCCCCTCCTTCCTGGCTATGCTTGGAGAAGGTCTGGGATTTTGGAAACCACCTCCTTTCATGGAAATTGAGGATACCTTTGAGCCGAAAGGGGGAATGCCTCCTCCTCCTAACCTACCTCAGCACATTACCCAGGACCCCCCCCCCCCAAGCAGCTTCTCCTCTTAAGCCCTCGGATCCTCTCTCGTTCTTCCAGGCTGACTCTCTCTGGCACATACCACTCCTCCCCTCTCTCTTTCTCCAGGGTCCAATGCTTTTCTCTCCCTAAGGCTTTAGATAGAACCCATCTCTCCTGGCACTAAAACAAAGTCTTGAATTCAAGAAGCTGTTTGTCTGGGTACCTCTGTCTTGACCTTCCTGAAGCAGAGAGCCCCAAACAGTGACTCCTGCCTTGCAGTCTGACAGGCTCCTTAGCCGTGAGCATCGTTGTGCCCTTATTGAACATAGTGTTGGTGAATTTGTTTGTAAATGTTTGGAGAGCTTAAAGGCTACTTTCTCACACACGTTCAGTCTGGAAGGATAAAGTTCCATGAAAATAGAGTTGAGCTGAGCCGTCTTTGCAACTTTTGTGAAGAATACATTAGTTTCCAAGAACTACTGGTGATGATATCTGTACAAATAAAGCTTAATTGTTCAAACTTAAGATCACTGGGAGGAATGAATTCTGACTTGTGTTCTGGTTTGTTTTCACCTAAGTACATTTGTAAGCGATGCAGAGAGTGGATGATAACAGTGTTTAACATGATGCTTTCTGTTGACATTTGTTTCCCAGGAAGATGATACAGGTGCTTCCAGGAGTTTTTTTTTCTTTTCCCATTTGGGGGTAAAGGTAAGGAAAGACAGAGTCTTTGTTAAAATTCTTAAAATGGTTTGCACTTTTGTTTAATTTGTAAACCTATGATAGAATGCTGGGGAGATGGCTCAGTTAAAGGCACTTGCTTACAAAGCCTGCTAGCCTGGGGTTCAATTCCCCAGGACCCAGGTAAAGCCAGAGATGCACCAAGTTGTGCATGCCTCTGGAGTTTGTTTGCAGCAGCAAGAGAACTGGTGTGCCTATTCTCTCTGCCTCCCTCCATAAATAAATAAAAATATTTTTAAAAGATGTATGATACAGATTTTGAGCAAAGTTTCCAGACAACAACAACAAATAAAATAAAATAGAATAAAAAGCACTTACTCTTACTAGAGATATATTTCTCCCCCCTCAGTGATGATGATGAAACCAAATCCAGGGCCTCATGTGTGCCAGGAAAGCCGTCTACCACTGAGCTATCCTCTAGCCCAAGAGAGTCATTGGCAATGGATTTTCAAACACACCTACAAACATTCACAATAAAGTCTTATGATTAAAGCTTATCGCCATCACCACCTCAGTGTCTGCAACTTCCCTTCTTTGTAAGCTGAAACTCGACCTCCTAAATACCAAGTCTTGGTTTTTTCCTCTCCCAAGTCTCTGGCAGCCATCGTTCTACTCGCTGTTTCTGGATTTGGTATTCAAGGGATCTCCTAAGTGGAATTATACACTATTTGTTTTTTAGTGACTGGCGTATTTTAGTTAGCACAATGTTTTCAGTTTTTCTTGATATTGTAGCATAATTCAAAACATTCTTCCTTTTCAAATAAGCGGAACAATATCCCATTTCATAGTCACTGCTCTTTGCTCTACATTCATTCACTGATGGACATTTGGGTTTTTTTAATTTTTAAAAATTTATTGATGAGGGAGAGGGGAGAGAGAGAGAGAGAGAGAGAGAGAGAGAGAGAGAGAGAGAGAGAGAGAGAGAGAATAGGCATGCCATGGCCTCCAGATGCATTCACCACTTTGTGCATCTGGCTTTACATGGGTACCCGGGACTCAAACCTGGATAACTGCTGAGCCATCTTTCCAGCCCACCATGTCATTTTTTTATTTGACCCACCAAGTTTAATTAGTCTTCATTGTATGAGCATGGGTGGAGTTTATTTATTGCGGTTTGGGCAACTTGCCAACAGCTACATCACTGTCTCCCTCAGCAACCGCAGCTGCCAAAGCTCCTATCCGAGCCCTTCCCCTCGTGATGGCACCTCGGTGGGTCCAGTCTTGTGCAGGTCATGTGAAGGTACCCACAGCTGATGTGCCACTCATACCCAGAAGACAATGATTCCCAGCGCACCTCCCGCAGCTGATGTAATGCATGTATGGCTGTACCAGTCACACCCAGGAGGCAGTGCTTCACAGGGCCTCCCATCCTCTGCATCCTCCCAACCCCTATTCTGAGATGTGTTCTGGGCCTTCCAGAAGCTTGCTAGCCACTCAGAAGTCACTTATGCTCAGCCCTTAGCGCAATGACGCATCTCTGGAATAACCACCAGCCCCTGCGAAGGAAAGCGTCTCTGAGCAAGGCTGAGAGCAGTCTGTGGGTACAGGCACAAAGACTCCGAAGGCATTTTGACAACGATTCCGTTTAGCTAAATAATCATAGTAGATTACCTTTAGAATCCATGACCTCCCCAGCCGTTGGCTTCTGACCCGGTTCACAGTACCAGCTGTGGAGTGGGCTTTAACTTTAATTAGAAAGCGGTTGTACACTCCCATAACTGTGATGTCACTGTTGCGCAAGTGAGCTCATGTTATGCAGCAGGTTTCTTTGCAGCTGAATAAAATCTCATTGTGTGAACTATTTGCTCGGGATGATTCTGGTTCCTGGCTATCGTGAATAGAGCAGCGGTGAGCGCAGATGTGCAGGTGTCTCTGTTGTACGATATCGAGTCCTCTGGGGCTATGCACAGGAGTGGTATAACTGTGTCATAGTGCTAGTTCTGTTTTTAGTTTTTTTTTTTTGAGAAACCTTGACATCGATTTCCATAGTGGTTGTACCAGTTCACACTCCCACCAACAGTGAATAAGAATCCCCTATCCTCACATTCTCACAAGCATTTGTTTTCTTGCTAATAGCCATTCTGTCTGGGGTGAGATGGAATCTCAAAAGTTGCTTTAATCTACATTTCCACAATCACTAAGGATGTAGAACATTTAAAATGTTTATTAACCACTTGCATTACCTAGTTTGAGAACTCTGTTGAATTCCATACTCATTTTGGGGAGGGTTAGATTGTTCAGTTTCTTGATTTTTAGTTTCTTGTATATCCTAGACATATTAGCTTGGCTTTTCATACTGCTTTGGCGGCTTATGTTGGGGCTTGCTCGTCTGTAGTTAGTTAGTTGGCTAAGTCTTTTGGTAGGAGTTTCTTCCCACCTGCACTGAGTGGGCATTTGAATCTATGCTTGGTGTTCTGTGGCTTAGCTGGTCTTGGGTTGGCTAGGTGATGTTTAATGCTCAACTGTGGAGACACTGGGCGAGGAAGTTGAGGGGATCCTTATTCAGCTAGGAGCCACGTGGCCTCTGACCTCACAAGCGGGCACTCTATGTAGCTTGGCAGGGTTGGAGTAAGGTACCATTTTCAGTAAAGGAATGGCCTCTGATCCCACAAGCAGGTGCTCCCCATGGTTTAGTTTAAAAATCAATCAATCAATAATTTTTTAAAAACTTGAACATAAGATGAGCTTCTCTGACTGACAACTGTTTCCTGTGTACTGTCACTTGCCATTTCTGAGAAACAGGTACTGTCTGTGCACCTCTTCTGCAAGAGGACAATTAGTGGTTCACATCAGGGCCTCTCCTAGACACTGTTCTACGCATCTCTTCCTTCTGCTCCTTTTACTACAGACCCTTTTACCTTAAGAAACGGTATCCATAAATATAAGAAAATACTCATTTGTGGGTTGGGCAATGTTAGGTCGGAATTCAGGCAACACCCTGGTCCCCTCCCCCAGCAGGCCTCAGGGGACGTTTCAGCACTGAGACTGGGACCCTGCCTCTGGAACAGGAGATAAAGCCCCCCACTGCTGTGTCTCTGTCTGGCCAGAGGCTCTGTCCTTCCTGATGCTGAGAGCTAGTGATCACCAGGCCCCTTCCCCCAAGCTGGACATTCCCCATAAAAGCCTGATCTTGATCTTGCCTTTCCCTCTCTTCCATTTGGGAGATAGGCTGGAGCTCAGGGGTCCCTTTCCTCCTATTAAAGTCTTTCCTTTCAGAGCGGTCTCTCAAGGTGGTCATTTCCATTCTAACGACAATTAGGCTGATCCCGTAATTTTGGCTATTGTGAATAGCGCTGCCGAGCATCGGTACATCTCTGCTGTGTTCTGCCGTTCTTCCGCGTGTACACCTGGATGGTTCAGCTGGATCAGCGTATGGTAGGTCCATTTTAGTTTTTTTTTTTTTTTTTTGAGTAGCTTCCATTTCAAATTCTGTAATGGCTGATGAACTTCCATCCCTACAACAGTCTACAAGGATTTTTTTCCCTTGCGTCCTCACCAGCATTTGTTGGTTTTTGTTTTCATTATAGCAGCCACCTGACTGAGGTGAGGCACAATTACAATGTAGGTTTGGTTTGCATTTCTCTGATGGCTAAATATATGGAACATTTTGTTCACGCACGTATTGGCCATTGTGCTTTTATTGATAACCATCTGCTCAGTCCATTTGTCCACATGTTGTTTGATTATTTGTTCTTTTAGAATTTGAGTTGTTTTGATTCTTTTATGAATTGTGAATATTAAGCCTCTGTCAGATGACTAACTGGTGAAGGTTTTCTCCCATTCTGTAGGCTGTCTCCTCCCTCTGCTAATTGTTTCTTTGGCTGTGCAGAACTTTTCTAATTTTATCTAATTCCATTTGTTAAGTCTTTATATTATTTCCTGGGCTGTTGGAGAGCTATTCAGAAAGTCATTGCCTACGCCTATGTTTTTCCTATGTAGCCTCAAATTTTCAGCTCTTATATAATATCTTTTGAGTTAACTTTTGCACATGGTGAGAGAAAGGGGTCTTGTTCATTGTCCTGCATGTGGATTCAGTTCCCCATCACCATTTGTTGAAGAGACTGCCTTTTCTCCAATGGACCGTTTTGGCCTATTTGTCAAGTAGTAGCATGGATTTAGTTTGGGGCCTCCATTCTATAATATTTTAAATGAGGTAAACACTTAAAAAAAACTTTCTTTGAGCTTTTAAAGAGATTATTTATTCATTTGCAATGGGAGAGAGAGAAAAAAAGAGAGAGAAAATGAGAATATGATGTGAGAATTGGCGTGCCAGGGTTAGTGCTGTTGTAAAGGAACTCTAGACAAATGCACCAGTTTGTATATCTGTCTTTACTTAGGTACTGGGGAATTAAACCCAGTCTATTAGGCTTTGCAAGCAAGTGCCTTTAACCTCTGAGCCATTTCCTCAGCCCTCTTCTAGCTGTTTGAAATGAACATCACATTAAAGCTGTGCTCTCCATCAGTGCATCAAAATGCCTTATTCTTAGTTACTTTGCTTATCTCTGTGATAAAATACCCGTAAGAAACAGCTTAAGGGAGAGGAGGGATATTTTGGCTCACGCTTTCATGACAGAGAAGACATAGCAGTCGGGGCCTGCTCATTTCCCGGGTGGTGAGGATGTTAGCCAGCTGGTCTACTTTTTTGCTTTGATTCTCACTACAAACCTGAATAAGTACAGCAAGCAGTAGCCATGCCACAACCTAGATGGTATGCAGTGTTTGAATTATTTAGTCCGTTACTTATGAACTCAGTCTTGCTCAGATTTCCAGGACGTGGAAAAAACTCAGCCAGATTCTTTGCCAGAATGTAGCACAAATGGCCTCTATCATCCAGTTTCCAATGGAACCCTTGTCCTCCTCTGCAACCCCGAGATGAACCTTCACTGTCTGCATTTCTGTTGGCATTCTGCTCTTCTGCATGTCCACAAGAATGGCTCCTTACGCTCTGCTTTCATCACTCTAGTGGATCTCTAGGCTGTAGCTCCACATGCTTCCACATTCTTCTCATAAATTAGTTCCAAAATTCTCCAAAACTCATGGTTAAGTTTATCATAGCAGCAGACCCATATCTGGTTTTGGTTCCTTTCCTTACTGCTGTCCCAAAATATTTGTCAGAGACGTCTTAAGTGATGAGAGGTACATTTTGGCTTGTATGTGGTTTCATGTTGAAGAAGGCATGGCAACTCAGGCAAGCTCCTGCCCTTTAGGATTTTATCATCTGTGCTTGATCTCTAGTTAAATAATCCCCAAGTTAAAAATACTTAATATGTCTTTAACATTTTCCTTAACTTGTAAGCCCTTTCTGTCTTTATTTTTCTTTGAAGTTTATTTGGTAAAGATCCTGGAATCATTCACCTGCAGTTAGCTTCACTCTGGATGTTGCAAGTCTTATATTCGTGGTAGAATTCAATATGGTCTCTCTCCTCTGTATTTTCTGTAAATTGGTAGTTGTATTGAGAAGCTTAACCAGAGTTTAAGCTCTGTAGGAGTTCTAATAAGAGAAGTGTTTTTTCATCTGGAAGCATATCTCTGCTTGTCCATATTTCTTTTAATGTTGTCTTCTTAGCTGTGTTAATCATTGGAGGCTATAACCTAGGCATGTTGTAATTCTGTTATTTTGTTTTTTCTTATTACAATGGGACATTTTTATGTGGAAATACTTCCTTTTATATATCATTGCTTATATAGTGGTATGATCTAAGGAAATGTTTGATGATCTTTACTGTAGTAGGCTTTCCTGCCTTCCCAAAAGATGACTGCATCATTTTTAGTATATAAACAATTCAAGGATGTTAACATATTTGATGGGTTTCAATCTACTAAAATTATTACTATTAAAATTGAACTTGTCCCATCCTTGACCCATGAAATCTAATTATTTCTTATATCCTTTAGGCCAGATACTATTCTTTGACGGCTGCCTCGTTATCTATTATGACAAGATGCTCCAGATTCATTGTGTGCATTTCTTCTCGCACCAGACATGGAATCAGTCATTTTTCCAAGAAGATCTGAATTATTTTAATGAGAAACTTCATTTAAGGGCATCGTCTGATACGAGGCGTGGGAGGACATGGTGGGTTGAATGCAAAAATGTCCCTCAGGAATTTCAGTCCCCATCTGGCAGAGCCTTGGGGAAGTGGAGCCTTGCTGGAGAAGGTGCACCACTGGGGGACGTCCTTGAGGTTTATCAGCCCAGCTCTTAGCCAAGTACTTCAGCTACTTCCACCCAGACTCACGAGAAGATACGAGCCAACTTCCTGCTTGTGCCATGTGTCCCAGTCAGCCACACTCCACTGAGATGAACCTCCAAACCAGGCACAGTTATGGGAGGAAAGATTGACTGAAGCTACAGATTCAGGGGAAGTTCCATAATGGCTTCAGAGGCTGCTCCCCTTCCACAGGTCCAAGCAGAGAGAGAGAGAAGCAATGACCAACACCACACAGAGAATAGCAAACAGGCAGGGGGAAGAGATTTCCTTCCCCTTTGTATAGCCTTAGGGCGGGGCCTTACAACCCCTTCCCAGACTTGATGACTTCCTGAGTCTCTAGAATTTTCTTCCTGCACCACCCTCCAAGGAAGGGATGTTCATTTCTAGCTCCCCAGAGCTTCCTTACATCCTGCCCCTACTGAGAAGGCTGTCTTCCTGTAAACATCCTCAGAGACAAACCCATGATTACTAAAAAGGTCAAGTTGACAGCAAAGCTTAACCATCACACCATGCTTTCTCCATCACTATGTGTCCTGGTTTGATCCAGGGTCCCCCACAAACAAATGAATGTTCTGATAGATCGATCCTCAGCTGATGGCAGTTTGGATTTTACAACCTCGATGAAGCTGTGTTGTCAGGGGTGGGCTTATGGGGTTATAAGCCAGCTTCCCCTTGCTAGTATTTGGCAACCTTCCTGCCACTGTTTCCAGTGCTGTGGCAGAGGTGATGTCCACTCTCTGCTCATGCCATCATCTTCCCTGCCAGGATGGAGTCTCCCCTCAAGTCCATAAGCCAAATAAACCCATTCCTCCACAAGCCGCTTTTGCTTTGGGTTCTTCCTGCGCAGCAACTAGAAAGCTGACTGCAACACTATGAAACTTCTCCTCAAAATTGTAAGCCTGAAATAAACCCTTTCTTTCCATAAACTGCTTCTTGTTGGGGGTTTTGTTCCAGCAACGAGAAGGTAACTGCTACAGTGAGGATGGTAAAGAAAAGAACTAGAACATCTTTTTTTCCTTATAAGCCAAATGAGATTTTGTGGATTCCTATTGATATGTCTAATTCATATGGGTGATTTCTGGATTGTTGTGTAATCTTGTTTATATTACACTGACCTCCCCCTCCCATACTGACAATTCTGGTTTTCAAAGACATGAGGAATGATGATGGTTAGAATATTTTATTTTACTTATTTGATTTATCCAATTTATCTCATACACAATCGAGTTAGAAGAAAATAGTAGAACTATCTCCACCAATGATGACTTCTGAAAACAGTTTACTGTAGAGAAAGAAAGATTTCAACCACATCTTTTAAAGACTTTTTCAGAAACTGATATTTAAAGTGATGGCTTATATTTCTATCTGGAAGCAATAATCTACAAAGATATTTGAAGGCTAGAAAAATCAGTTAACACAAATATAAAATTTAACAAGACTAAAATTTTTGTTTCAGCAACTTAACTAATTTTAGGGTAAGAAAATGAAAAAGACTTTGTGTTGATACAGTTAGTTCATGACTATATCAAATGCATGAGATAATTAGCTTAAAAGGTTTCTTTTGAGCTGGAGAGATAGCTTAGTCAATAAAATGTTTGTGTTTGATTCCTAGAAAATAGCTGTGTATGGTGGTGCTTTTATAATCCTAGTGCTAGAGAGGTGGAGACCGGTGATCTCTGGGGATTGCTGGCCAGCCATGGTATCAACAGACCCAATACTGTTCAAAAGTCTAGGCTGTGCATGCTTTTAATCCCAGCACTCGGGAGGCAGAGTTAGGAGGATCACTGTGAGTTCAAGGCCAGTCTGAGACTACATAGTAAATTCCATGTCAGCCTGGGCGAGAGTGAGACCATACCTTGAAACTCCTTCCCTCCACAACTCCCCCCCAAAAAAGTCTAATGTCTCCTTTGAGACTTAAAGTGAACCGTTAGCTATTAGCCTCTTGTAAAAGAAAATTAAACAAAAAACTATGGACTTCCAATATAGACTGACACAGAGTAAATACCCATTCAAAAAGGGAGGAGAAGGAGGACAGCTAAGAATGACTGGCCCAGAGCAAGACCCAAACCCAGCAGGACAGACAGCAAACGCTGCAGCTCCATTCATGCCCAGGGCATCTGGGGCTCTGGTGGCATCACCCAGGCACCCGGAGTGCTGGGAAACTCCACCCTGTATCTCTGCTGCCTGTAGCACATGGAGGCTTTTCACTGGGTGGCTTCCGTTGGTGCCTGCAGCTTTCCTCAGCAGACATTACACATTCCTGGCATCTCCGACATCCTGGGGTCTCCATGGCAACTTAGGCTTCACCTCACATCTTTGGCTTTTGAAATAACATGGCCAAGATATTTTCTGCTTGTGATGGGACACAAAGGATGTAAGCTACAGGTAAACCATGGAAAGAAAGGCTGCTAAGCTTCAAGCTTCACAAGTCTTAGAGGACAATTCGTCTTGAGGGACAGACAGACTTTGTTCCCTCGTCCCTCAGCCACACTCCTCTTGCCTGGGATGCAGGCTTTCAGCTTCTCTGCTAGTCAGTTTTCTTGTCATTACATCTCTGACCCATGGTTGCTCTGGTGACCAGACTGAGAATAAAATATCCCGTGGAATATCTCTTTTCAGAAAAATGTGCTGTCTGCCCTCAGGAGGTTGTCATCTAATTGTGGATGCAGCAAGATAA
Organism: Zapus hudsonius; assembly: GCA_004024765.1. Lineage (NCBI taxonomy): Eukaryota > Metazoa > Chordata > Mammalia > Rodentia > Dipodidae > Zapus > Zapus hudsonius. Next base: position 41,408 of record PVHP010008939.1, read on the forward strand.
ATACAAGTGAGTTGTACAGATATTACACTGTACTCCGTGAGGATAACCAGCAGTATTTATCAGAGATGATACTGCGTAGGATTTTCTCTCAATACTGTCACATATTTTGTTTGGCCTTGTCTGATACATATGTACATACTGGAAATTTCTCTATGACAAAAGATTCCTGACTTTTTAGGTTGTGAAATTACGAAGTCATATATAACCATGAATGAAAGAAAAGAAGTGAAAATGTAGATGTTCTAATTTCTGCATTCAAATGTATGGCCATTGGAATTCGTTTGCAGAGATAATTTGATTTAAAGAAAATATCCAATATCATAGGAGATCCTAAAGAGATGGCTCAGTGGTTAAAGGCACTTGCTTGCAAAGCCTACCAACCAGGTTCAATTCCCTAACACCCCATGTAAAGCCAGAGGGATTAGAGTGTGAATTCTTTTGCAGCAAGAGACTGGGATGCTCATATATGCACACATGCCCACACATAAATTAATTAAAACGTCGAAGTGGAAAGGTACAGTAAGATCTGGGGAACCGGGCTCCTTCTGACACAGGTCTTCAGCTGCAGTGGACGCCAAGTAAAGGAAGAGTGTTGTGTGTTGCTCCTGGCGTCCTGTAGGAGGTGAGGGGAGGGTGTCCATTCCTGGCCCCAGTGGGATCTCTGGTATTTCTCTTCTCCACCTCTCCTTGTCTTTATTCCCATTGCTCTCCTCAGTGTACCCTCACTTCCCTCCGAGACGGAGGAGTTGGATAGGAACTGAGTCTAAAAATCCCACTCAAGTTTTCAGTAAGTACAACTCCTGCGGTCCTTTGGTTAGGACAGCCATTCTCATCTTAGCGCAGGGGCAGATTGTCTACAAGATGAGAACATCACCCTGTGGGTCTGTCATGTCGACTCAGCCATGTCATCTTTTGGGACGTCTGGGTGACGTCACTCTTGTCAGGAGTTCTCACTGGACACTAAGGGATTGTTAGAACAGTTCAAAGGAGTCGAAGTAACGTGTGTCTCCCTCTTAGGGCTTCTAGCATGACGCGCTTCATGATGGCTTTCTTTGGTAAGGTCTGCCCCTAGCCAGTGGGAGCAGGTTTGCAGTAGAGCGAGGCCTGGGTGCTCTGGCCCCTGTCAGCAACAGGGTTTCATCGAGGTGACAAGTTTTGACTGTGGTGATTTAGTGGGATCATAAACTTGGAATTGTTACTCACGGAGGTCTATGGGCAAAGACTTGCCTTTGGCACAGAATGTAAGCCGAGGTGTTGGTTAAAAAGAAAGAAAGGCCTTCCACTGACTGTGTTATAGTTTCCACGTCTTTGCACCAGGTTTTCAGTGGAAGACATACTGTGCTTCCCCACTGGATGGTCGGACAGCTGTTCTAACCTGTCTCTGACACAGCTGAGCATCTCCTCCAGGATGGGATTCGACGCTGTACTTGGGTCCCGTCGCACTGGTTGGTGTCCTGGTTACCTGTCAGTATCTTTTGTGCTTCAAATAGACGTAGGATGCAGAGCTGTGGGGTGTGCTAGAGGAAGCTGAGAGCTAGGTCGTCATCAAGGTAGGATTTGAAGCGGCTGTCGAGGAATTCAGGAGCCAATATGTTGTCTGGTTTGGAAACTTCTGTGCCAGCAAGGTGAAGCTAACCGTTGGACCTCAGTCTCCTCGCTCAGGTTTGCATCCAGATGTTTCTAGCTGGAAGTTAATAGAAATAGGATCACACATCGAAGACAAATTCAGTAAGACAAGTAGAAGATCTAAAACGAAAGCAGAGAAAACAGCTGGATGGACCTGATGGTGTGAAGCCAACCGAATAGAAACGAGAAGGAAAATGCAAAGATAATAGATGTTATTCTTGAGCGAGGGTCGCTTGAGTGAGGGTCACTCGTTACTTGTGTTACAGGCAGTGAGGATCCTTAGACTGTCACTGTGAAAGCGACACGGGAGGAGGGAGTCACGTTGGGTACCTTTTACTCCTTCTGAGAAGAGCCTAATTGGAAAACGACTATTTTCTTTTTCTTTTGTTGAGATATGAGAGTCTGACTCATCCCTTTCAGGAAACTAATCATATTTCGAGCCAGTTCTGTGTAGTTATCAGGTTAATCATAAAATTCCAGCTGGCGGCAAAGGTTGAGAATAAAGAAAATGGAGAACACAGGCAGATGGGGAGGTGGGTGGGTGGGCTGCAAGTTGCTTCTTTTGATGAAGACCCAAGGAAAATGAGAGTGGAAATTAAAATGCAGATTTTTCAAGTGTTTGCATTGTCCCCAAATCGTTCATCTGAAAGAGCTTTGCTCAGACAGAGCAAGACCCACGATGGGTCACGTTAGAGGAGCCTGGGAGTCAGCTCTGAGGACCGTTTTGCTGTTTTAACTATGGTATTGTCTTTGGATCGGTGTTGGTGGATGACCTTGGCTTTCAGGAACTGTTTAGACAGCTGACAGTGGTAATGCTAGTTCTCATTGCCTTTTATAAAATATGTAGTGTCAGGAGCAAGGCTGTAATCAAAATAAAATCAATATTGGTTATGGTCTCAGATGTCTCTTGTCTTTAAAATCAGTCTCATTTTAAAAATGTGAAAAATTTTAATTGCCAAACTAACAACACTAGAGCCCCCGTTTAGATGGAGCTGTAACACAACTTGACACTTGACTTTTTTTACAGTACCTGTCAAGATTAAAGGTCTCAAAATAACCCAGGTACCATCACATTCTTAAATTTTTTTTACCATTATTAATTATTTATCATTACATTATTTTACCTTTTTTCATTTAGGATATTTTGACTAAGTAGAGACTTTGTGTTGGTATCATTTCCTTCCTCCCTCCCCTCCTTCCATTGAGGGCCCTCCTCCGTGGGATGCTGGTACTCACCTTGGGGTTGCGGGTTGTGATTTGTGAGGGTAGCAGCCGGTCCGTGTGTGTGTCGGGTGGGGGGGCAAGGCCTCTGGATACCCTCTCCAACCCTGTGGCTCTTGCAATCTTTCTGCCCCTCTTAAAGTTCCCTGAGCTTTGGTGGGTGTGTTGTAAGTCTGCTTATTGTTGACTCTCAGCAAATTCTGAATTTCTGCTTAGGTGTCCATTCTTAACTTAAATATATATATATATATATATTACATATATATATTATTTATTTGCAAGGAGAGAGAGAATGGGTGTGCCAGGGCCTCCAGCCACTGCATATGACCTCCAAATGCATGTGCCACTTTGTGCATCTGGCTTTATGTGGATACTGGGGAATTGAACTCTGGTCCTCAGGCTTTGCAGGCAAGTGCCATAACTGCTGAGCCATCTCTCCAGCCTCCACATTCTTAACTTTTATCTCTGGTAGGCTTGCTCTTACTGTCAGAAGGCTTTAAATTAGCATGTATTTTACTCTGAACTTTAAACAGGTTAGTTTTAAGGAGACTGTGGCTTTATAAATGTTCTGCTCCAAAGAATAATGAGCATACAATGAGTTTTAGTATATTTTAAATGAAAATATTATGAAAGAATTTCTATAATATGAGTTTTTTTTGGTATGCATGTAATCATATAATCTAAAAGCAACATTTGAAGATACGAATATTGCTTAACTTTGGTAGTGGAGGGTCATAAGTATTAATTTATTTGTCTATATTTTCCATTCTTCTCCATGGTGACATTAGTATCTTCTAAAAGTGGTCTTAAAGGACAGATATTGTTTGATTTTGTACGTGTATGGGGCACATGCCATACAAGTAGCAAGTGGAGGTACTTTATTCTCTGTTTCCTGCACCCATCCATAAAGATAGGAGTGCTTTTCATACTATTACACGTGTAAGAATCCTTCCATAATTCATCCTGAAAAAAGGAAGGAAGCAAGCCACCCACAGCTCCACTAGTTCATTGTTGGGCCTGGAAGCTTGGGCTCATGGTGGTCAGCACACAGAAGAGATGGACTCCTCTCCATCGCCTTGGAGTGCATGGCCCCCAGCGACCCCGAACGTCCCACCGGGCTCAGTAAAGTTTCTTTGCAGCATGGTGACTCGAGCTCGTGTGTTGTTGTCTCGGCTGCTGTGATGGTGTCAGGACAGACCGCCACCTCCCATCTGGGCCTGTGCAGGAAGATTGCTGATGTACACACAGAGGAAACACACGGAGGCGGTAAATCCTGACAGGGTCTCGCAGACTAACAGCTTTTAGTGGCGCTGTGTGTAAGCATGTCTCTGCACTTCTTCCTAATGATTGCTATCATTTTTAATGGCGAGGCAGCTTATACTTGCTTGACACAGTCTGTCACAACTATTGTGTGTGTGAGCGTGTCCTTTAAGCAAACAGTTTGATGTCATTTCTCATCACAGCAGTTGCATTACTGCTCTGGCTTCCGACAACCTAAAAATCAACGTCATCTCAGTATTCATTCGTGGCTTTTTAAAGTTTGTATATGGTCTTATGCACACATGCAGAGATACCGATAGGCATATTTTTACTTCAGTGGGATGAAAATGTATATCACAAACTGTATGTTCAACCTCTGCTTGCGGTTCTAGGACTATGCCAAATGCTTAGCTATCTTTATTGCTGTGTGTGGACTAACAAAATAATTGATTTTCCATTTATACATTGAGAAATCAGATTATGTTTTCAAGTAAGCTTGTGATGTATTTTTGGTTTAAATCTTTACTCATTTTGATTTCAAAGAGTTACTCATATTTTCCTCACATTTTAATTTCAAAGATTAATATGCTATGCTTTTTGAATGAGGTAGAAAGTATATTTAATGAAACAAACTGAAATAGTGCCTTCTGATATGTAAGTAAAATGGCAATTTCTTAAACTAGAGGATCGGTAACTTGCTTTTGAATCACACACTGGCATTTTACGTGGTTTAAAACTATTTTATGAATCAGTATGGAAATAACCATTTCTTTCGTATTGTCGTTCTTTTAGCTGACATGTGGAGACTGCATTTATTCCATGAATTTTCCTTTAGATTAGGGATATTTAAGGCTACCTAAATTACTGTTATTATTATTTTTGCATGTGTGTGTGGTGTGTGTATATGGGTGTTGGGGGTGCAAGTGCACGTGTGATGTCTTTCTCAAAGCTTGGTATCTTCCGCAGTGGCTCTCCAGTCTCTGATTTGGCTCACACATTCGACTAGTCTAGTTAACCACTTTGCTCTGGGGATTCCTTCACTTGCGTGCGTGGGAGGTGCTGTCATGCCTGGCATGTTCTGTGGGTTCTGGGAATCTGAACTCAGCTCACACATGTGCAGCAAGGGCTTTACTGACTGAGCCATCACCTCAGCCATTGAATTATTTTAAAAAACAAATTACAGAGCTTATCAAAGTTCTACCATTTCCTTCAAAATGATACATGGCAAATTCCATTCTTTTTTATAAATTATATCTTTATTATCCATATTTACATACACTGAATGAGCAAATAATGTGTTGGTGTCCCCAGTTCCCTGATTTCCCTCTTCCCTGTCCCCAATCAGCTGGGTATCCTCCTCCATGGGCCGTCTGGATCAGTCCTTGGGGCAGGGGTTATGGATAGCCTAGGAGTCAACCCGGTTCCATCCCCCTTTGTATGTTGTTACTGAGGGGGGCCACGTCTCTGGATATTCTCCCCCACCATGGCTCTTACAATCTTTCCACCCCCTCTTCTGCTCAGTTCCCTGAGTCATGGTGGGTGAGTATTAAGGCTGCTTTATTTTTGAGGTCTGTATTTCTGCTTTAGGTTGAAAATTGTTGGTGTCTGTTTGTCTGGCTTATCCAGGGTTGACTGATTGGTTGTGGTTATAGGTCTCTTGCTTATCCCACCACTCTCTGTGGGGTATCACAAAGTCTATATTTATAAATATTTGTTAAATTTTTCACACATTTTCCCACCACTAGTTTGGTCCTCAACCATAGAGTTTGCTTTTACGTTTCTTAGAAAAATCAGATTTGGAGGAGGTAATTATGTTTACCTTATGACTATACCTGAGTTAAAAATATTTTTCATTTTTATTCTGGGGAGATGGCTCAGTAATAGAAGGCACTAGCTTGCAAAGCCCACTACTGGAGTTTGATTCCCCAGTAACCATATAAAGCCAGATGCAAATAGCAATGCATCTGGAGTTCATTTGCAGTGAGAGGCTCTAGTATGTCTACACACTCTTTGCTTGCTAATAATAATAGTATATTTAAAATATTTTTATTAACATATTTATGGTAAGGTTTTATTATGGCATTTTGATACACGTGCATAACATTGTCTGTTGATATTCACTCCTTAATGCTCGCTCTTCTCCCTCCCTCCTCCACTTGTCCCCCTCCTACTCTTTCCTGTGATATATAACATATCATATATTCATAGTATGAACTCCATATATGGGAGAAGAGGTGATATTTCTTTGTGCTTCTGACTCATTTCATTTAACATGATGAGCTCTACTTTCATCCATTTTCTTGCAAATGATTGAATTTCATTCTTTGTGGATGAATAATAATATCTTGTCGCGAATGTACACCATGATTTCCTTGCTCATTTAGGTTAATTCCTTACCTTGGCTATTGTGATAGTGCCATAATTTGTAGGCACACAGGTATTTCTGTAGTATGCTAACTTGGGTATATTCCAAAGAGTCTGGATCATGCGATAAGTTATATTTTTAGCTTTTTGAGGTACTTCTATACTGATTTACATAGTGGCTGCACTAATTTACATGCTTACCAATAGTTACAGCTGAATTTTGAATGTTTTATAGCCTTCTGATCCAGGAGGTTATCTCTGGAGGCAAAGAGACAGGGGAAGCGTGACTTGAATTCCTCACCAACTCCTAACACCACTGCAGCCTGCTTCAGAGGCCTGGCAAGGGTAGCTAGCTGGTGGCTGAAGGTGGGAATACGATGCTATGGTAGAAGTGACTGTAGTCTCCATCTTTTGTCTGTGGCGACATTGCCAAAGGCAAATTCATTGGATCCTAGGATCTCACTAGATTGGATCCCCTGGGAGCTCCTTAGAAATGTAGATTCCCAGGCCCTATTTTGGATCTGCCAGACTTGAATCCATAGCTCACCCCACCCCCCAACACGCAGAATTCATAAGCATGGAAAACCGTGGGAAGCTCTCCTTGAGAGTCATGGTTGCAGTCCATGAAGTCTGGGGTGCTTCTGTTACCTGCAGGGACCGAGTGTGTGAAGATCTCTGGTTGGACGAAGGGGAATCACCTGCTGGGTGTGGGGCAGGTGGTCTGCAGCTCACTTTGACCACATAGTCCCGCTTGCTGTGATCCTGGCTTTCTCTGAGACTCCATCCCTGGTTGGACATTTCATTACTGAAGAGTCCATGAAAGCGTGCAGGTCTAGCTTCTGGTAGGACTGGAGATTTGCAGGCAGGCTAGCTACCCAGCCTCCATTCCTTTCTCTTCCAGTTCCCATGGCAACAGATGGGGGGAGATTGGGCATGGTGCTATCTTTACCCTGCTTTTGGTGATGGGAGGTCTGTTTCCATGGGAACTAGAAGGGAAAGAAATGGTAGTGGAGTAGCTAGAATGCTTTTACATTTCAATGGCAGCCTCCATCCTCACTATAAGACCCACTTTACTCAAGTTTACAACTAGACCTGGAGAGTCCTTGAATCTCTGAGTGTGGCCATATGTAGGGAGCTGAGTGGAGAAGGAGGGGCCGAGGGGGGCTCTCGGGTCTTCTGGAAAAGGCCAGTGTTTCCCTTTCCTCCAGGAAAACATTGTAAGGTGTTAGTATTAGTTAAACACTCTCTTATTTTTCATGTGCTCTTTCTTATTGAACATGATAACATGTTTTTATTCAAAGGACGTGTGGAGATGAGTCATTTCAACTGAGAGTAATGTCTCTAATGTGGGGAATCCTTGATGGTCAGTCACTGTGCATTAAACACACTCACAGGGTGAGCAGGGCCAGGGCTTCCTGGAGCCGTGAGGGCCAGGTTTCTAGGAGCAGAGTAGAGTCCTGACTTAGACGGAGAGGTTTTAGTCAGCAGGAAGGAAAGAGGAAAACTCACCAAATTCTGACATGCAAGTAATTATTTAAGGAAAACACTACTAACTTCTAATAAAAACAGGCCGCAGATGTACAAGGCGCACCTTGTACATCTGGCTATACGTGGGTGCTGGGGAATTGAACTCAGGTCTTTCTGCTTTGCAGGCAAAGGCCTTAACCACTAAGCCATCTTTCCAGCTGCGCTGTAGGTTTTGATTGAAGGGGAAGGTGTAGAGCTCATCGAGAGTTTCCTAAACAAGGAACATCTAGGGATCTCTTATTAATGCTGGCAACTGAAATGATGCAGTTGGTTCATTTCTTTCGGGAGCCTTGGTTGTCTTGTGTTGAGCAGTTTTTCTTATATCTTCATGGTAGCTTGTTCTGCAAGAGCACCTCTTGGTGTGTCGAGGAGCACGGAGTCTACTAAGGAGCCACCCCAGTAGGAAGTATGGTCAGAGGTCTTCTGTCTTGGGCTGAGCACATCATGGAAATCTGACAGGGTGCCAGAGAATTCGGTGCTGACTGCTGCTCACTGGTGCCTGTTCACCACCAAACTGCGTGAGGCCATGGGGTAGATTCGGAGTCAGTTTGGGGTTCGGGCACCGTGCTGCTCCTCCTCCCCAGTTTATTAGGAGAAAGTGGGTAGGGTGTCTTTTCTGTGCAGTTTGTCTTCTTGGGCCGTGGGAGAGCTTAAGAGCTGTACACAAGGGACTTAAAAAGCCAGCACTTCACAAAGGCCAGAAGCTGAGCAGAGAAGGGTGGAAGAAAGACAGAATGGATCCACGTGAATATTTTCTGACAAGGAGACATAAAGCCTTGGTTAATTGTACTTTTCCTTTCCATTGCTGCTTTTAAAATGTAATATTTCAGTATGATAACATGAAAAATATTGGCTATCAAGAAACTTTTCTTTTCAAGGCGAGTTTCTTTTTACTCTCCTACCTTCATTCCAAATACTTCACCCACATGTTTTCTCTAATTTTGTATCCTGTCCTCTGTTTCTCTCTGTTGTTAATTTTAGCTGACATGGAATGATTTTGAGTTTTGTCTACTGAGAACTTTAGAAACTCAAGATATATCAACCAAGGAACCATGAACTGAATATCATCCTTATCCAATAAAGTCAGATAAAGACTGGAGGTGAATGGGTTTGGGAACGTTCTCTAAAACATCGCTTTGAGTCATTTGCTGAGATGAGTTATAATAATTCTAGGATCATAACTTTCTTAGCACTTAGTAGTTGTCAAGTTAAAAAGACATTTTCTTGGTAACTTTTGTACATGAACCTAATGTAGTTTGATCATACTTCTTTCCAATATCCTCTCTTCGCCATCCTTAATCACCTCTCCCACTGAACTCTTGTTGTTGTTGTTGATATCTTTATTATCCATAATAAGATACATTGTATGAACAAATCTTATGTTGGTACCCCCATTTCCCTCCTCCCTGTCCCAACCCACTGGGAGCCCTCTTTGGTGGGCGTACTGGATCAGTCCATGGTGGGGGGGGTTATGATTAGCACAAGAGGTAGCCTGTCCCCCCCCATGTGTGCTGTTACAATGACTGGATATTCTCCCCCACCATGGCTCTTACACTCTTTCTGCCCCCTCTTCTGCTCAGTTCCCTGAGTCATGGTGGGTGAGTTTTAAGTCTGCTTTATTGTTGAGCTCTTAGGTGTCTCTGGACTTCTGCTTTGGGTTGTGTTGGGTATTGTTGGTGTCTGTCTCCATCGACCTTTCCCGGCTTATCTGACTTGATGTGTTGATAGGTCTCTTGTTTATCTCGCCACTTTCTCATAGGTTTCATTTGGGGCCTACATGATAGGCCATGGGTGGTTCATCTCTTGCCAGGATGTCAGCCATTGTCCCATGGCTTGTTGATGGAATTGGGCTGTCCAGGCTCTCTCACTGCATTCTGAAAAATACAAACACAATCTCCATCAGAGAGTGAGATCCTTATAGGTTAAATGGGACACACATTGCTAATTTGGCAAGATTCTACTGGGTGTAGCCTCTCTGTAGTTCTCTGTTAGTGGAATTTCCCCTTGGAGCCTGGGTTTTTGGTCCCCATAGGATTTTGCCATGGATCTCAATTCCAGTTATAGTTTCCTTGGCACTGAGTGGATCTCTTAGCCAATTTGAAAGACGTTGATTACCTTCCTAGGTTTGGTGCCACTATTGCACAGGTGAGCACTTCTTAACTTGCTCGTCTCTTCCATAAAGAAGTGTGTTCAGCATTCTTGTGACATCAGTCTGAATTGTATATCAGTGGTCTCTGCCTTCTCCAAATATCATTGACCAATTTCCCCTGGCAGCTCATGTAGCACCTTCCAGCACTACACATGCTACCATCTGGGAGCTGATAACCAGCCTCTTGGTGTTGTGTGATGACTTTCTGTGGTGTCTTTAGCAATAGGGTCTTACCTTTGGCCTGGGGTGGGTATTCAAGA